>JAQIXC010000260.1:0-35107 GCA_034697605.1 Metabelba pulverosa | reverse complement strand
ATTTAACTTTAATAAGAAATAAATATTTATATTTGAATAAGAAATGATTAATAACTATTTTGAAATGCAAGAAAGTCTCAATTTCTTATAAGTTATAACTCAAAGAATTTATATATTTTAGGAATTATTCAATTGTATAAATTGTGTTTTTATCTCATATTAATAATAGTTTTATTTAAACTTGAATATCTATTATTAAAAATATATTTTATTTTTAATAAAATTATATAAAAGTAATGTTAAAACTCTAAAACTATGAAATGAATGAAGGAATTGATTGAATGGATAAATAGATAAAAACTTAACTCAGATTTATAATTATCGACATTAGAAACAAAAATATTGTTATATTTAGGAATCAATAAATAATTTGTTTCCATTGTATTTTGAATTGTACTTAAACTCTAGAAAATTAATAAACAAAATAATGCTTACGATATGCTTGTTAGTATTAGTTTTTACAACTAACATATGAATTGATGTCAAAATTTTTTATGCAATAATTTGTAATTTTATTGGTTTATATTATTAGATACAATTCAATATATGAAAGTTTGAATCAAATTTTTAACAAATATAAACATTTTAAACATTAATATTAAAATAGCATATTTTATGAAAATACTTTCAATTCATCATGGTTATTTGACTTGTTTCGAATCCCTATCAATCGAATCAATTGTAGAAATTGTGGAAATAAGTGACAGACGTCTCAAGTAATTGTCACTCAAGTCGGTGCTCAGCATCTGATCCGCGATTTTGCGAGAATTTCGTCTCTGAATGAGATGTCGCGAAAGTGCAGAACTCATGCGATCGCCGCTCGAGTCGATCACCACTTGTGTCGATATATTCTGTTTTATGAGTTCTCTGTTTAGTATTTGTCCTTTTGTTACGCTTTTGCGAAGAATATTCTGTAAATTAATAATGCGCTCAAACAAACATTGTGTCAATCATAATTTTGAATGCTAGACTTTGACAAATATGAGCATGCAAAGCTAAAAACAATAGAATTTGTTTAAAATTACTATTAGTTACTTGATTTAAGTCATTCTCTTTGAAAGCGTTTTGCAGTAATCGACTCATTCTTCGAGTCCGGAGTAACTCGTCGTCGAAATCAACGTTTGGTTTGGGTTTAGGTTTTGAGAATAATTTCAATTCTGACATAAATGCAATGAATTTGTTGATATGTTTGGTAATTGGGTGACAAAGACCCGGCTTAGCATAGCTGGCACTGACGGTTGACTCGACTTCTATATTGGATTCGATTGAAAGACTAGCTTTCATCTCATGTTCATTATTATCACTAAATCAATGAAATATATAAACAAAACAGTATTTTAAACATTAATTTTAAAACTCTTCTCTCACTTCGAGCCGTCGATGTCATCAATTTCACTCATTTCGTCGCTTTTTACTGAATTAGTATTAATTCCAAACATTTTATCCATTTCTTCTCTAAAATACAATTATTAATAAAGTTTAGCACAATATAAATCGATATAAATGCTGCTTGCTAAATGTATAGATGTCACACCTAATGCTACAAGTAAGCCATTATAAAAATATATCAAATAGTACAGTATATGTAAAATAACTATTTTTTGCCTTTAATTTGTTTAATAAGTAATACATATAATATAAGTATTATTATAACAAAATTCTAATTAATTTTTCATTGCATAATTAATCATGCAAAATTTTTGCAAGTTTATATTTTAAAAACTAAAATTACTAAATTTTAAAGATCAACAAGTCACTAACTCAAAAATCAATCTTTGCAAAACGTTTTCCATTGATTGGTCATCATTTCCATGCGTTAAGTATCGCTTCAAATACTTTTCGTTAATGTTTATGAGTTTTTGCTAAAATTTAAATTCAAAACAAATTTAATAATTATTTTGAAAAATTCAAAATTTTCTAATATTTACGGTCCAGTAGTGGTTATACGTGTGAACGCCTGTCAAGAAAGTCAAGATCATTAATTAAACAGAATAATTTATTTGTAATAAAATCGTAACCAAAAGTGTTTTTAAAAATTAATCGCAATTTATTGGTTGAGTGGAAAATCCATAAAATCTAATCTCATTACTAAAATATTTATAGAAAATCCATAAAAGCAAGTGTGCAGACAATAAATAAGATTCACTATATTTTTGAAATAAAATCTTTAAATTTTACAGGAATAAATTTATAGAACCAAGCAAATATTTTGTGAATGAAAATAATCTAGCAGTGTAGTTTGTTTAAAATATTCAGTAAAATTAAGAATTAATATCACGAACTGAGACTAACCCGTGATCTCTGAGATGCCGTCAGCTATTTGTTGGATAAACTATCGATTAAATAAATAGAGTTTAATTGAATTTTAAGTTTAGAGCATGGTAATTAAAAATTTGAACAAAAAATTTCGTTTTGACAACAAATTCGATTCGATGTTTACCTTTGAGTTAATTAAGTGAAAGAGTTTCGCCTCTTCTTTCACTTCTTTCCTTATTCGCAGATAATTGAGTAAAGGCTTAGTTGTGCCGCCCTTTCGGTGCAAACGAATTGCCGTTTAATTTAAATAAAACCCAATTAAAGCAATCGATTGATTTTGCAATATATTTGCTTTCAGATAATTAATCAAAATAACAAACAAAATGTTTTTGATCTCAAACTACAATGTATTTTTAAATTACAAATTTAGTAATATAATAAGATTACGTTTTAAATTAAATTAGTTTTTAGTCCTTTATATTCTAAAAAATAAATTTTAAAAAATAGTCTTTAGTTATATGTGAGCTTTGTTTATATGATACTGTATTTACACTGTTCACTTTAAATTTTAATCTAATGTTTCTAATACAATGCATAAAAATATGCTATACACTACTAAGACTAATCTATTAATGCTACATTTATATTCTATAGACCTGGGATTCATATCTTGACCAATATCTCGGTAGCTATTGTGCCAAATTTGTTGACACATAAAACAAATCTAAATCTTTTAAATAAAATATTATCAAAATTGATGTTTAATAGAATATAAAATTGATATTGATATTTAATATGCCGAGATTTTTGTTGCCAAGTAGAATTTGCTTTATGTGTCTAAATATGTTATCTAAATATTTTAGACTAATAAATAATTTAATTACTAAAAACGTTTTATTTACACAACTGAACCTAAAAATCTAACATGATGTTTTTAATATAATATTAATAATGTGCTCTAAATTTTTAAACTTACCAAAATAAATACAGTGAATAAAATTATGAACAAGGTAGTTGTACGTAGAATATCGTTATTCTGAATTGCCTTTTCGTCGTCGAGAACCGCTATTAAAGCGAAAGCGACGGCACCTCTCAGTCCTCCGTAAGCCTATCAGACAATTATTTATCGATTTTTAAAAATTAAAACAAAATTTTTTTGTTAATTATTGTTTGAATGATCCGATGAATGAGTGCCTCATTATTGTGTTTGCATTGTATGCAAACAAAGTCGAAACAAATGGTTCGCTTTTGCTCTCATTTGCCTTAATTAGCAATCGATCTATCGATCACTCATTACTCGAATGACAAACTGATTATTAATTTGAAGAATATTTTGATTTCAATGCAAACGCTACGACAGAAACGAATCGCCGAAAGGACTCGAAAGTCTGACTTTCGAGACGAGACGTCGTCGTAATGAAGCACTCGATGTATAGTAGAGCACAAGTAGGGAAGGCATGGCATGAAATGAATACCATTAGTATTTGTTCTTCAAATTTGATCGCCGGAACTCTTTGCAGCCAATTGTTTAAAATGAATGTCAGCACAAATACACCTAAAATACAGGAATACATGTTTGCAGTCATTCAGTCATTCAATTCAACGCATTTTATATCCAATTCTCTGTACTCTTCTCTACACTTCTGTCAGATGTGTTCCGAAATATCGAAATAAAATATAGAAAAAGCAAAACAATATTCTTTTGTATAGCCGTAGCGGCAGTGCAGAGAAGGTCAGCGCAAATGGAAGTTCAATCGTAATGTTGACCGAAACTGACGGAAGTTTACGATTTCTCTAAGTCTATATATTTCTTATTTATTTTATAACTTCTATTTTCCAATATAAACAGATCGGCTTTGCTTTTCTAACCAGGCCAAATTTAAAACCAATAAAAATAACAAGTAATCGATTGTTTTCTATTTACATTGATATTTAATTCAAAACAACTATTTGTTTTAGTTTTTGAAAACTTATTATAAACTTTCATTATCTACTGAATTAATGAATTTTTATTACACAAAATGTTTTAATATATTGTGTTATCTATTATTAACAATAAAAGTTTGAATTTAAACGAATTTAGATGAAAATTCAATTAAAAACAAAAGTAAAGAATAGAGTTTTTGTGAGATTTGAATGGAAAACAGTTTTGCGAACACTTACTGACAAATCGATAGATCAAACAGAAGATGAGAGCGAAGAGAGCGAAAGCGGTGTTCCATTCGAGCGGTTCGTTGATGAGCATTGTGCCCAAGAAGAAGAAGATCAGCAAATCCGATATTGAGCTACATTTGACAATTAATTATTGCAACTAGTTACTAATATTTGTTTCGACAATAAACTTGTGCTTAGATACTAAAAAATCCAATTTATTCCAAATAATTCGTTTGAAAACTATTTTAAGTCTTATTTTTATGACTCGGATTAGGAAATTGTTTTTATTGAACTAAACTTAAGATTAAAAAATCTAATTTTCTATAAATTACTGAATAATTTTCTTTAGACAATAAAACTAATTTGGTTAGAATACTTTTTTTTAATGCTAATGCTAGAATTATACTATTTTGTATGAATAATAAGAATTTATAGCTCAACTAATATATTGTTAATCTGTGTTTTAATTGTTATTTGATTGCAATTACGCATAAACTAACTTGTAATTTTTTAAAAGGAAAATCTTTTGTTTCCAAAAATACAATAGCTGTGTTTTAATAAAGTTACCAAACTTTATTTCTGCTTGACAAAATACTCTTTTGATACATATTAAAAGTCATATGAATAACAGATGTGTGGCTCTATTGCCGACAAAAATAGATTTTCGGCCAAAACTCTCTTCTCGGCTAAACATACAGTCAATCAGAACTCGGCATTAAGTTAGAATTCTTGTTTTACAATTCATACGAAAAAGTAGCTTTATAAGTTTATAAGTAACTTTATAAGTAATAATTTTATGCTATATTTCTATAATAATTTTAGAAAAACAAATCAATAAATTAAATCTATATTTACGGCTAATAATTATAGAGACGTAAAAGTTTTCATTAGTCTATGATTTAAGTGTTTTTAACCGTTTTGTTCGTTTCTATTCGTATTTTAATTAGAGAGTACTAAACACTCAATGCGCTAAACAAGTGAATTGTTTTCTAAATAAATAAAAAAAAGTTTTAATAACTATTCACTTATTGTGAACTAACAGATGAAAGTTTTGCGACCAAAATCAGACAATGAATTGGATTGGAAATGCATTTAAACATTTCCCAAATGAACAGCACTTTCAGTCGGTTTCAGATATTAATTACTGAATTGATGTCTCAATTCCATTACAACGACTCGAGTCTTCATTCGTTGGATATATACGAATGAAAACAGTTTTTTCTATTAACCAAATGGACGACAGGTTTTGAGCGAAATTAATGAATAACTAGTTTACTAATACTTTACTAACTAAATATAAATAACAATAAATAAACCTGGTTAAATATTTTTTCCTGTAAAATATTTATTTCGAAATAAACCTAAACAAGCAAAATTAATTGCATTTACACGTGTATGCAGTTTAAGCCTATAAAATATGTTTCTTTCAGTTCTCTCTCTCTCTCTCTCTCTCTCTCTCTCTCTCTCTCTCTCTCTCTCTCTCTCTCATTTCTATACATTTAAAATAAATTTTTTATCAAAACTTCAACAGTTTTTATAACTTATTTCAAATTAAAAATATTATTTATTAAATAATTTATGATTTGTTATCAGACCTTAACGTTTGTGCGAAGAATGTGACAGTAGTTCGCGATTTGGGCGATATATTCTTGAATGTATATTCTGACTGAACCTACAAATTATTTATTTATGTATTAATTATTTAAAAATAACGCAAATGAGAGAAAATATAATTGGAAATGACATACGAGTCCGCATCCAATTAGACTAATTAGTCCCGAGAAGTGAACAATTTCTGCGCTCAGAAATCCCATGTATGCCATCGTCACCACAACCATTGGCTCAATTACTGCGAAAATTTTAATTTCTACTTAATTTATGGCTTAACATAACATAAATAAATTACAAATTTAAATGTACTGTTAAATTGAAAAGATTAAAAAATGACGAATTGCATAATTAAGTTTAAGCAGTTGTATATACTTTTTATTATTTACCATTAAAATATAAATTGCTCAAACATGAGTTATTAGTTACATCAAAAGTAATAAAATTTTCAAAATTACTTTAAATAGTATTTTGTTGAATATAAATTTAACTCAAGAATAAGCAAATTTCTAATGCATGAAATACTCTAATTGTTTTAAGAATTTGAAATTTAAAAATACAATAACTATATTTTACTTGTAATTTAAAACTTATAAAAATATAATTATTATAAATGATTTTAATTAACTATTTAAAGCAACTGTAATAATCTGTGTACTATATGTAAAAAACTTAAAATGTTTTTTATTTAAAATTGTTTTTATATTATTAGAATTTTTTATTATTAGCTAATGTTACAAGTTGTGTATAATAGAATTTAATATTTAATCTGCATAGATAATTTTTAAAAATTTTTAATAAATGATGCAAATATTTAACAAGGTTAAATTTAAATTATATTAGTTGTTTTGCTTAAAAAAAAGAATTTTAATTAAATAAATAAATTTATTAATGTATACTGGCATTTATACTAAAAACAAAATATTAAAAATAACTAACGAAATTTGATCTAGCTAGTGTAATTATTTTTAACATACTTAAAATTTCAGTTAATATATTTTAATCTAAACAAACTTGTATTTTCTTACTTATCAAGTAAAATAAGAATGTGTATTTAGTATACTGTATAATATTTAATGCAATTTATTTAAAATTAAGTTTTATAATTTTTAGCAATTTATAATTTTATTAAATTATATTCTCTAAAACATAATTTGGTGAAAATATTTTTCTTAAAACTGAGAATAAGATATTTCTTAAGAATATTGTTATTTTTGTTGATTTAATTAGAGTCGCAATAAATTTAATGCAATACCTCTGACGTGAGTTGTTTTCAAAGTCAGTAATGAAGTCAATAATCCAAACGAGACTCCAATGAAAAATCCACCCAAACTGACCAGAAATAGTGAGACAAAGCCCTTCAGAAACTCCATCGCCTCGACCTCCGACTGACTCAACATTGAAGACAATATCCGGTGAACTACTATTACCACTGCATCTGAGTTACACATATCAAACAAAACAACAATTTTTAATTCAATATTTCGATTAATAAAAGTGAATACCGTTTAGAAGAGACTCTCCAAAGACGAGAAAATATAGCGATTTATTGACTGATAAATCTTGAAATATCGCCAAAACCTAATATAAAAAGCATTGATTAGGTGTTGATGTGGTCGTAGTGTTTAATACGTGTTAATTACCGAAACGGGATCGACAGCACTGATGGCAGTGCCGAACACCATTAGCTCCAGAAATGATATCTTTGGAAACTTTAACCATTCGATTGGAATTAAGTTAATTATATAAAGCGATGGACCGATCAATGCTATGTTGATGAAAGTGCCCTTAAATTAAAATCAAAATTTAATCAAGTTTCATTTGGAAAACATGCGATATACAGAAAACTACTGTGTAGAAATTAAATTAAAATCTAATTTTTTTTTCCAAAAAATAGTTGCGCTCTAAACGATTAGACGGGGAATGGCGTTAAATAATTGTTTTGACGAGAAGTTAATATAAGAAATTGTACAGCGTAAAAATGTACTGTGTATAACTGAATGTACTGGTTATATATAACACTTACGATAATTGCAAAGACCAATATTGAGCCCAAATTCGTAAGAAAGGCGATGTCGTGGAGAGAATACGCCGATTCCAGGATTATACTGCATATACACATACAGTATATACAGAAGAAGAGCACAAAAAACAACATGCAAAATATTTGCTATTAATATTATTGTTTTTATAGTTTAGTAATAAGCTAATATCTTATCTCTATTGTAAATCTATTCTTATATAACAATTGCTATAATATTGAAATTGGATTTGAGTGTAAAATATGAAAATTGTGTGAAAAGTAAAGCTATGAATGGAAGCGGTCTTACGGCGGGAGGAGAACGAAGAAGAAGAGGTCGACTGTAAATCGCGGCACTTCTCGCGACAGTGACAGCGAACTGCGGTTTCCAAACAAAAAATTCATACGAAATGTAATTTTAGTTCTCATTTCGCTTTCGGTACACAAAAGTGATTTTGTTTTTTGTTTGCTTTCTATGTAGCACTTTAGCATGCTTGGTGATAAATTCGATTTACTCACTGTATTCCGGCCCCGATAGCCAATCCCAGAAGAATTAGAATGCTATTCGAAAAGAGAGCAAAATATTGTATTTAATGTTTTGAAGAAATTATTGGATTTTTGAGTCGTGTGTTGTTGTCGGAGATGTCATACCACGACTCGGGTATGAAATGAGTTAAAAAGTGACTGAAATGGTAGGCAATCTTCGCGAAGGCGGCCATCATCAGGAACAAACAGAAAAGCCATGTTGCTTTGTTCTTATCCCAATCCCAACCGATTAAATGAATTTTCGAAGGTTTAGCCACTTTTTCTGACGCCTCGTCCGACGCTTTCGCCAATAATTTATTTGTTTTCAATTCATCCGAATCTGATTTGACTGATGAGTGCGTTTTGTTTGCAATTAATAATAAAATTATTTTTGATCAATAAATTTCTAATTTAAAACATTATATTTATTTAATTATTTTTTTGTAATCTAAATAATTGTTTTTTAGTTATAAAACTTTGACAATAAAATATTCATTGAAAATGTCATTAAATTTATATTTATATAATTGAATAAACAAGTTTTTATTTTAATACTTTATGATGTCTAGTTAGTATTGATTGCAGATATTACAAAATATAAAGTGCATCACTAATATTTTAGCTGAGAGTTTTAAATAACCTTGACAATGTTTGTAAAAATGCTTCTGAACACTCTGTTGTATAAATTAAGCAAAAAATAAGTTTTAGACTTAGTTCTGGTTATACCAGAAATTCGCGGAAATTTAGTTTTTAATTCCATTGAAAATATCAATAAAAATTGATTTAAATACTTATTGAATAAAAATTCTTAAAAAAAAGTACATTAACTCTAAATTGATTTTCACTTTACGATACACTAAACATAAATATAATATAAAATAATATTTTGCTTTAAAAGTATTTTTGCAAATAAATGTATTGCGAGAAAAACGAACGACAATTATGTTACTTAACATAAGACTATATACTGTATAAAAGAAATAATTTCTGAAAACATTTCTGATCAATAGCTATGAATGTATTAATAAATTATTGATTAAAAACAATTTTTGCATAACAATTTAATAATGTTAAAAAATGTTTACTATATTCTAATCAGAAAAATATTTAGTGAAAGCTTAATATCGATTGCATGACTTAATTAATAATTGCATAATAATTATGTTAATAATTAAAACAAAATATATTAAATATAATTTTTATAGATTTAGTAATAATTTTTGAATTTATATTTAACTATTAATTATAAACAAATTGAAATAGCAAAATATTAATAATCTTTTTTTGTTGAAAAAATTCTTGATAATAAATATAAGAAAGAAATTCCAAATCTTTTAAAGGTTAGACAAAAAATGATTGAATAGCTTTGAAATTGAAAAACTTATCAAACTCAAATGACAGTTAGCCGGCATAGTTTTAAAAAATTAAAATAAATAGCTTGAATATTAATAATATGAATTTTCGAATGAAAGATATTAAGCTATTTATTTGAAAAAGTAGTAGTGCTTTAAATCATATAAACCTGAGTCTGGGTCTGACAAAACCCGAATGCATTGGATTTCGGAATTAGTGCCGAAAGTATTCGCCGAAAAGAATGCATTCTTTATGTAAAACCGTTTTCAGCACTACTTCGAGTGATTTATTTGTTGAACAGAATTTCGATGCATTCACTGACTCAATGAGTCGGTTATGCTTTCAGTTTAATGTCAAAAGCATTTATAATATTCACGAATACAAATAGATTTATTGATTTCGCTTTTTGAAACAAAATGTAATTTATATTCTCTTTTTTATTCTATGTAATGGAATTTATTTTTAGAATAACTACATGGCAAAAACTCTGCGATTAATTGAATTAATTGGTAATAATTTATTTTCAAAAAATATAATTTGTCCATTGTAGTTTGTTTTTGTTTAATTTTTGCTTAGTAAATAGTTTCTCGCAATAAATCTTTTAAAAACTAGTAATAAATAATTAAATAAAAACAAAACAAAATAATAAGATTATAAATGTTTTAAATAAGCTTAACTATGTACAGTAACGTACATCACATTGATTGAAAATATATTGATTTATAAAATATCATTTTTAGAAAATTGTTTTGTAATTTTAAGTTGTTATAAATATTTTTCAAAATTATTTTATACATTTTTGTTGCAAAATTTATTCAAATTTATTGTTTAGTTTTAATTATAAAGTATATAAACGATATATATTTAATATTAAATACAAATAAAATCACGCAATTTTATTTGTAATCATTAAAATTTATTAGTAAAAATTTTATTCTTAATAAGTTTTAATATAAATTAAATTTAAATTTAGATGTTTAAAAAATATATGCAATGTTTACATATTATTTAGCGTTTAATTAATTTAATACTATTATTATTAGAGTAAGTATTTAACTTGTGTTTTGTTTTTACTGCTATTTATAATATAAATATAAATTTAAACTTAGTTTTTAATTATATATAAACATGCAAAATATTGAAAAATTTCTATATTTTATATCTATGCCAAATAGTTTATTTATAATTATATTAATAAATCAAATGTATGTATCACTAATAAAAGCTGATAAATACAATTACATTTGTTATTGAATTCAATTAATCGGAAGCTTTCTATTTATTTATTGTGAAACAAACATTGGGTAAACATAATGAGATACAAGTGCTCGGCTGAGAAACTACTGTTCAATACTAACAATGTTTTGTATAGATTATTTGTTAAATAATAGTTTGTGATGTGAAATAGACTTTTAATAAAAGGGATTTTTTTAACAATTTGAAATAATATTATAGTGACATATTAATATATTTATATATAAAAAATAATTGTTGATAATATTGAATACAATAAATGTTATTAATTATAGTATTGTTTGAACTATTTTAATTATTATTATACTAGCAAGTAATAAAATTAGCAAGCAATTTAAATGAATAAAATAATAATTTTATGGCAAGATATAATTTTAAAATTTTTAATGCAAATACACTAAAATTTGTATAATATATTATAAATATTATATTTAAAAATATAAATCATTTACATTTGTATAAAAGTGTTGCGCAATATATTATACCATGTTAATTGTATTAAATGTTTTGTCTGGAAAAGCATAAATTATATTTGTTTGGATTTAGCTGTCATCGTTGCATGTTAAAATTTTACATGACCCAAAAATGCAAAAGGTTAAAAAAGCGAATAAATTCAATTTAGACTAAAAATTAATTAAATATAAAACTAAAATTAAAATTATGTCAAAATTTAATTAACAATAAAAAATAAAAATTTGTAATTAATTAAAATCTACATTTAAATAAGAATGATCTTTTTGACAGCTTTGAATGTTTTGACATGTTTCATTCTATTGATATTCTGACAAATTAATATAAAAAATATAATATTTAAAATTAAGTTAGTTTATCAAAGATATATAAATATTATAACTTAAGTTACCAAGGATACAATTAAAATTAGCTAGATGATGTCAAACCGTATTTTTGTCGTATTTTAATTATTTTGAAAAAAAAAGATTTAATATTATTAATAATAAAATATAATTTATTGCATGTCTCAAAACTTGACACTCGAAACGATTGTTAAAAAAGTTTTTTTTCGTAGTGTCGGTCACTAATGAATTCAACAAAAACATAATTTTTGTTAAACTAAAAGCATTTAGTATTCAACTATTGTATTAATACTGAATAAACTCATATTTTTTATAATTCATGAATAGCTTTCCGTTAATTCGTTGGCTAAGAGTAGACGCAATTATTATTTTTTATTAAAAATTTTTTAATTAAACTAATATCTCCATAAAATAATTTTATTTGTCATTAACAATGAGATTTACGATTAAATTAATGTTTTAGAAATATTTCCAAAAAATCTAATTTAAACATATTATTAATGTTAAATTTAGTTATTGCAAAGTGAAAGCTGCAAAATATTACCCAGTGAATATTTAGCTTTAAGAAAATTAGATTTGAAAAAATCTCAAATTTCTTAACTTAAATATTGTCAAACGTGTTAAAAAAATTTCGAAATTATGCAAAACGTGTAATGATTTAGAGCGAAAACATACCTTTAGTGCCAATCTTTGGCGAAACTTTGCGAACATTGCAAACAATTAATAAAATTATTATTAATGCCAAATGAAAGCGGATTTCCATAAATAATAAATGATTGACAAATAAAACTAACTTTAATTATAATGTAATGCAAATTCTTATATATTAATGAAAAAGTATGGAGAGGTTTGTACTGAATATTCTCTAAATTAAAACATGAATGTTTTTCTGTCGAAGCAAATATGTATTTTCAGATTCTTATTGATTGCAAAGCGTTTCGATACGAAAGGGCTTTCGCGTCGAACTGCTGAGGCGTCGAAATCCTTAGACTTCGACATTCGCTAAATATTCACAAATATTTCGCTTAAAAAATAATAAACTTTTTCTATATATTCATTAACGTTGTGTCGAATCAATAGATTTATTATGATTTGAATTTATTGCACTGTTATATAGTAGTGTACAGTCGTATCGTCGGTGCGCTATAGGCAGTGATATACAGGTCTGGTCTGGTGTTAGTATCCAAGGAAATGCTGGCGAATAACGGCAACAAAATTAAACCAAACCATTAATACATTCAAACAAATTCAATACAAAACACACGAATTTCTCCTTTTTTCTAATCATTACTACTAATAACTTAATATAATTTGCAAAAACTTCATGACATACTGTAAATGCATTTTTAATTCAAGTAATTCAATCATGTAATTAAATTATGCAATATATTTTTGCGTACAGTTTATACTTTTATTTAGAATTGATTTTATTTGCAATAATTGTACTTTTATTGTTTTAAAATAATATTTTACAAAGTATACAGGTAGAAATTAAAGCGTAATTGCTGTATAGTAAGGTAAAAATATAAGATTTTAACAAGATGAAAATTTTACAGTAATAACTTTAGTTAGCTAATTTATTACAATATAGATTTAATTTAATTATTTGTTAAATTAAAGTGATATTTTTATTGATTTTGTTAATTAAAACTAAAACTAGTTTATATATTCAATTGATACAGTTTCTATTGTTTGACAAATTAATGCAGTTTTACATTTACAACATTTGTACGAAAAATATTTTTATATGTGATTAAAAAACAGAATAAATTACATAAAAATAAATTTTAATTATAAGAATAAATGGTAAATCCTTTATGTTACATATTACTTATAATTACAGTTGTATAATTTAAAGCAATGTTTAAGCCAATAAAATTAAATTTAAAAATAATGCATTATTAACTTTTTTTAGATTTACATTGTTTGTAAAAATAATTTATTTAATTAAAACTCATCAAATTGTCAATTGATTATAATCATGCCAAGTATAATCTAATAACTTTAATACATTTATTAATTATTTCTATAATCGATACTAATCGCTATTTAATGCAATAAATTGATGCTTTAATGCTATCAAATGAGTCATGCTTAATTTGATTTATATCAATTAAATGAAATATTTTAACATAAATTACAACGTTAGAATTGTTTTATTAGTATTTTGGTGTTTAAAAAATAATTATACAAATAAATTATGAGATGTTAATATAATTTAAAGACTTTATACGGCATAATTTATTTATAAATATTTGATAGAAATAACATTATTTTATTATTACATGTTACGTTATTACATGTGATAATATTTTATTTTACATTTATTTTATTTAATAAAAACATTTTAACACAGGGACTGTAACTTCAATTATGAATGACATGATGTACCGGTAGTTTGGAAAACAAATTTTACCATACTACATTTCAAGAATCAAAACATTTTGCATAAATATTTGAAATCAAACTTTTTGATCTGGCATTTAAAAAATACGTTATGCTATTAGTTTTGAGATAAAATGGCAGTTTACTTAGGAAGCATTGACACAAAAATCAGTTTTTGTATTCAGTGTAAAAAAGTCGTCTAAAACGAGTCGACGAGTAATGCATTTTCGGATCGGAATATGAGACTCAAGCGACTAATTCTCTGATAAACTATTAATATCCGTCTTCTCTATACGTCTTCTGAATAATGTCTAAAAATGATTCCAAAGGGATCTCTATATCACTAAATATCCCATTAGTAGCTAATTAGAAGTTAAGGGCAAAAAACTGACTAGTTACTTTATAACACGAAATTAGAAAACAAAATATTGCCGTATTGTTACAGTTGAAATCAATGCGACATCTTATTAAGCTTAAACAAGGCACAATTTTAATTTTTTATCAAGCTAAATTTTCAACAATGGAGTCTAAAAAATAAACTCCAAATAAATGAACATAGTAAAAGTCAGAAACATATTTGAATGAAAAATGTGTCACCGCCGTTTAATTGTTATATCAAATTGGAAGTAAGAAATGTTTTGCAGAATATTCGCTGTATTTTTGGCTCATGTGCTGCGATTGGTGTAAATAGCCTAAGGAAGCGATGCATACGAATAAGGAACGGCTTTATTATGTTTGGATAATAAAGTGCAAAACTGTTCGGTAGTTAGCATTTGACAGAGAAATGTGTTCAGAAGTATTAGAATAATATATGGAATAAATTAGACAATACTGTAGACGCGATTCGTTGCCATCAAATCCGCGCTCTTCTGTCCCTTTCCGTACATCGATTCCGGCGATCCGTTCGCACTCAACAGCGCCAATCGCTCCAACGCTCCCAATGCAGACCAAACGCCCAAATGTCGCCAATTGTTTCAAGAATTTACAAATAATTTGTTTTTTTAATACAATACAGAATAAATTTAGTCTGGAAAACGCCCAGATATTTCTCTTAGGTTTTTAAAAAGCTACTTATTATAGGCAATTTTGCCTAAATATCAAGAATAATTTTACTTTTGAAAGCTTAAACTTATACTGTAGTTGAAAACAAAAACTTGAAAGCACAAGTAATTAAATTTGCAATTTAAAACTGGGCATAAAGTTATCAAGTAATAGAAATTTTATGTTGCTGATTATATTGGTATTTAAATATGAAATATGACTTTTAAAATGTAATATTTATATTGCGTTCTAACATTATTCAATTTTAATATGCACATTTAATTTAAATAAATAGACACATTATTAAATATACTGTATAAAATAAATATTTTGGAAATTTTAACAGCAAACAGAAAATAATAAATTCAAATTAAATTAAAAAACCTTGAGCAAATAAGCTTTTTTATTACAAATTCAAAACCACAGTTTAAACCGTGTGTTGGAAGAGCTTTAATGAGAGAAATCATAAATAATATAAATTATTAAAACAAATGCCAATCACTCGCCAAAGCGTTCATGACTTGGATTTTAACGCAATTCGAAGTACTGTTGGAAGTAGAGGTGAATTCTATAATAGGTTTTGTGGCTTTACATCGCTTAAAATTAAACTAAACTTAATTAAATATATATGAAACCAAATATAATTTCGAGAAAAACTGTTTATTCAAACAATTAAATTCTATTTCACAAAACATTCAATGTTATCTAAAGATCTATTTAAAACAGTATACTATTGTCTAATAACGCATATTATTCTAGTTTTATCTCTAATATAAAGCTTTAATTTTGTGCAAAAAGAAAAGTTATTAAATTTATTAATTTCAACGCTAAGCTCATTGTTTCATATTATATTAGATGCTATTTTTAACTTTTGAAAACTAAAATATAAAATAAAATTTTGCAAAAATTGAATTAAAGTCGTTAATGAGAAAAATGTGCAAAAAAGCTGCAAAAAGAGTATTCATTGAATTATTGCACTAAACGTAAAGCGATAAAAGCCTAAGCTTTTGTTTAGTGCTTAAAAATTATTTCTTGATAACTTTCTATATTTTAGCAAGTGTATTAAAGTGTAGCTCAATACACTATTTAATTATTTTACGAATCAAGATTTACACACAAGTTTTATAATACATTACATAATAATAATTAATTAATTTTAGATGTAATAGTGCTGTTTCTTTACGTGTTTTATACAAAATTTCCTATTTTACCATTAAATTAAAAAATAAACCGTGTAAATGAATTATAAAACATAGCAAGGTAGAAAAACAAGTTTGAGCTGGTTTAATTAAAAAATGTTTAATTAAAAGCAGCAGTAAAAAACCTAATTAAATAGCAAGCAATTATTTAGAAGAGAGACAATATTGTGTTTGAGATGAGTATTAGATTTCTCGTAACTATAAATCATAAAACATTTCGATCGCAACGATCGCAGAACCGCTACTCTATTGCACGGCTGGAGTGTAGGCCGAGAGTCACGAACGGCGAACGAACTTAAGAAACCATTTGTTTGTTCGCTCTTTCGAATAAAATATCGCTAAAGACGAGCAGAAAAACATTGAAAATACATAAATTTTTCATTTCGAGTGCAATTGTGTTTAGTTTTTTTGTTTAGATTAGATTAAGTTTCACAAAATGTTTTCGGGAAACAAAACTAAATGTGCACTTCTCTCCACACATATCAAATACGAGCGGACAATTTCTAGCCATGCTGATTTATTATTCAAATATCCAATTCCCTGGACAAATAGCTCCATTTTATGCAATTATTTATATTTTGCTTAATTTCTACAGTATCTTGATATTTATTGCCTGTATAAATAAAATTTCATTAAAATACACAATAAATTGTGAGAAATAAAAATGTTAGTTTTTGGCCACGCAAACATTTTATCAGTGAATTTTGTTCATTTGAAACAGAGGACAAAATAGTTAGAATTGTTAAGCTGTTGATGACTGCAATTCTATTATACGGTATAACACGAGTGGAGAGTGTATTGAGTATTGAGAAAGTAATCCGAAAATAATTCTCCGCTTTTCGGTTCAATTCAGTTGTTTTTGCCGTTAGAGTCGTATCTCTTATACAATACTTAAGCGTAACTTAAAAGGCGATAAATTCGAGCGAAGGCTCGAAACGAACTGTTCTTATCTTTGGAGCGCTTTTTATTTCGACGACCAGAAGACCAGCGCTTCTGACGCCCAAACACTTTCTACTGTACACTCACTTCAAAGCAATTTCTCCAAACATTTGCTACGGATATCTCCTAACGTTATGCACAAAATTGTTGAAAATATTTTTAAAATTGCACAAATATTTATGCTTACGTTTAGGCAATCTTCGCTCAAAATCAAAGCTAAATTTATTCCATCTTATCGAACACGAGAAGAAAATCGAATCGTAAAATAGCTTAAAGAATTTTTCACGTTTTTTTTATTAAATAAATTCTTCGAACTGTATAAAATCAAACATAAATTTATATACTGCTAAATTAGCTATTATGTCTGCATGATACTGGAAATACATTTTAATATTTTTATGCACAAAATTAGACTAAGAATAATATACTTCATTTGAAAATAGTAATATATTTTACAAGGGAGTTAAGCGTTGTAAACATTAATTTCTAAAAATTATTTAATCGAACGCTTTTTCAATTAGTTTTAATAAAAATTTTGATTTCTATTTTAATGTTTCACCATATTCTGCACAGTAATTCTTTTCTCTAATTCTTTTCCCATGCAAGTTATAAGCCATCCCTTGTATCTAATATGAATAGATATTAATCATAAATAATAAATTAGAAATTGCAGTAAAAATATATATAATTTAGTTTTTTTTTATAAATTAGCTTTTAAAACGAAAATCTTATATCAATAAAAGCAGTTTTGATACAGTCATTGAACTAATAAGAAATTTTTGTTTTGTTTTTATGCAAATAATATTTTCTCTTATTTTATAAATATTATTCTAAAACATAGAAATATTATACTTATGAGTTTTGATGACTTTTTAAAACTGATTAACACATAATTGCAATAATTTATACAAAATGTTGAATGTTGAAATATGGATTAAAATAATTAAAATTTAATAAATAATTAAATAAATAATTAAAATTATTTTTTTGCAAACTTTTTTCTATGTAAAAGTGTTTAAATATTTGTATTGATTATACGCTAATCCACTAAATATATAAATTGTTTTAACGAGATATTTCAGAATTGCATTAAGAATTTTTATATTTATTGTTTAAAAAAATTACATATAATATAAAAGTTTGGAAGTTTAAGCAGAAATAGTGTGAAAACTAAGCAAACAAAAGCATTTTTTTTTTGATAACACGTCTTCGAGAAACTAAATCTACGAAACCATTAAAAAGTTTTTGAGAAGAAAATATATTTTTAGATTATGTTTTGAAATTTTTAGGCTATGTTTTTGTCGATTTAATTTTTATTGTATAAAAGTGGGGAAATATATCCAAACAAAAAGAAAAATAAAATTGAGAGGAAAATCAGAAAACGTTTCGTCCGTTTGATCTATTCGGTCGTCTATTCGCTTATATTGTTATAAATGTTAAAAAAGTTTTTTCGACCAAAAAATGGATAAATAAAACATTGAACAGAATTTTCAAACATATAAACCATTTGGAAAAATATTTGTTCGTTAATAACACAATTTTCTTATTAACTAAATCTAAAATCAATATTTTGTTTAATAGAAGCCGTTATCATGTTTTATTGTATTATACAAATAAATTGTATTATTTTGATAAAATTGTCCTGTTCCATTTATAAGCTAACTGGTAGTTTTTATTATTGTATTTATATACAGTATAATTATTATATTAACAAATAGCAACTATTTAACAAATCAATTAAATTATTAATTATACTTATTATATCACATAAAAAAATATTCTTAAATATTCTGTGAAATTAATTTACTGTGAGATATAAGAATAATGCTACACAAGTTATCTTGTATCATGTATTTACAGTTATCAACAGAACATTGTTTCTTTAAATCTATATACTTTCGCATCAATTTTAATGGTTTATATTTAATATTTATTCTTGCAGTTAAAAAAATCAAATTTAAGAATTTGCCATGTACCATTTTTATACCACTATGAAATAGTAATGTTGCAAAATCTTAAAATTATATTGACTTTTCTACATAATTAAAAAATATATTTTAAAAAATAAATTTATATATACTTACTAGCTATTTATAAGCAATATATAAAAGTTTCAAGTAACTAATTATGTCAGATTTTTGTTTTTAATGTTTTGAAGCTTATTTTTATAAATTAGCTTTGTAAAAATGTTATATTTTATTTTTTAATGTATAAATTGTCATTAAAATTTGAAGTAATTTATATTTTGCGTTAATATGTTATCAAGTACAAAATTTTAATTAAACGTAAAAATAAAAATTCAAATTAAAACAAATTATTTACATTGGTTTTGATAAACTTTACTGAATAAACTAAAAGCATTTCAAAATTTCTATAATTATTTTTAAATGTTAATTAAAAAGTTTCCATGTTATACTGAAAATAAAATTGATACATTAGTAATACATTACCATCTCATGGTCTTTGATGTTAGTGTTCAAAAATAAAAAGTTTCTCCATATAAAATTTCTCCGAGAAATTTTCATAAATATATAAATAAATATATTAAAAATAATTTTTAAAATGTATAAAATAAATATTTTAAACAAACGCATGTAAACACTTGGATTTAGCAATAAAATATGTGGCGTAATTTCCAATAGGTTTCCCATTATAAATGATAATAGGGACAAATGTCTATGTTATTTATGTATGAACTCCATTGTGATACTGAGATTTAAAAAATAAAAACTATATATCTTATTAAAATAAAAATATTTATTTTGCAATTTAAATGTTATACTAATAACACATTATATTAATCTATTTATTGCTATTTATTAATTTAAAAAAATATATTAAGTGATAGAAATTTATCGAAATATGGAAATCCCGCAGATACATATCAAATGTATAAGCATGTTTTTTATGATTAATTATAATTAAATTTAGCATAAAATAGTGTTAATTATATTGCATATAGAAATATACATATAATCAAATTATATTTGTTAAAATGTAAAAATAAAATGTAATTATAAATTTTCTGCTGTGGTATTTCAAGTATTTTTTAACAATTGCAATTTTTGTTTTACAAAATAAGAATTTATATTAATATTTGTATTTTTTGGCTTATCATTGGTCTTAGTATAGAGATAGCCATGTTTAAGGGGTCTATATTTATATTATATACTTAATGTATACGTCCTTTATACTTTTACATGGGAATCCCATAGAGAGAAACTTTCTATAAAAATTTTCTGAAACCTTCTCATGTTTTTAAAATTTCTGGAAATTTTCGAACACTATTTGATGTACTCTGTAAAATAGCTCAAAAGTATGCAAGGTAATTTGCAAATTTATATTAATAGTTAATATAAAATTCAAACTCTAATTTTAATTACATCTTCATATTAAATATTAAGCAAAAAACAATTAACGTTAGACTAAAACTCACGTAAATCTCATATAATATAAATTCAAGTCATAAAATGGGTTATTAATAGACACTTATAGTATCGGATCATTAAATGCTTCAATTTATTTGACTCTAAAATCTCATAAATAGTCAATTAATTTGATGATAGGAAGGGATCGTATTTAAAGATTAGACGTGTTTTGATTGGAATGACATTTTAGGCTAACGAACAAATTTGTTATATTTCGCTTAATTAAATAAATAATTAAAAACATATAAATTTACCATTTCTACAGTGTGTTAACTGCAGTTAGCCAAATAAGGTTGAAAAATTACAAATTTTTTAATATCTGAGTAATTTTATATTTATTTTGGCATGTTGATAGCAAACAAATAAACCCAATTTTATGAGTTGTCAGAATTTTATTATATTTTATGTTTGATTAGAATAATTGAAATATGTTTGCATTTAATCCAAACTTTATTAATAAATATGTATTGGGAAATTATTAGAATTAAAAATGTTTAATTTTGGCAAAAAACATTTTATTATTTACATAATATAATTAAATGCACTTGTTGAATTTTTGTTTTCGGAAAATTGATTAGAATTGGAAAAATAGTTTGCAGAGATTCTACAGTGTAATGCGGGAAATGATCGTCATTTTGATATTTCGTTCATCTAATAAAGGCACATGTTGAAATTTGAGTAATTCCTGAACAGGAATATAGAATTTCTTGTTCTTCTTGTTCTCCAATTTTAATCAGTTTCGAAGCGAACAACTCATCAGAGGTTTTCACTGCAATCCTAACAATCATTTTGATTGCTGTTAAAGCAAATATTTATTGTCAATTCAACGCATTATTCAAATTAATTTAAATTTTCTTTTATTCATTGTACTGTACACGTTGATAGATTTTCAAATAAATGAGCAGTTTATTTTTACAACTTTATAAAAGTTAATGGATATTGTAATTTTTAAAATTTATTTTGTAAAGAAATTACAATACACTAGAAATAATGTTTGTATTTTATTAAAATTTGTATTTAATTTATGTTTGTTAGAACATAAAATAATAAAAATTTTATCATGTTAGGTAATTAATATAAAACAATTATATTATTCCTTAATCACGTCTAACAGACGAGAGCTAAACATTGCGAACGCTTTTAAATACTGTTAAGCGCTTTACGACTGTATTTCAAAAACATTTTATTTTAATAAATACTTTTAGAATAGAGAAAACTTAGACTCAATTCACTTAAGTTAAGTGTATTTTGTAATACAAAAGCAAAAACATTAAAACATTTCCATTTAGTTTATTATGCACAAAATTTAGCGCAGATTCTCAGAAACTTTATCATTTATTGTTTTAAAATTTGTATAAAAATGAATAATTTTGTTGCTTTAACATTTTAGCAGATTTCTCGCAAATACACTGTACAATTAAATATCAAATAGCATATTGGAGTTGATAAAATTGGGCCATACGTCAGGTTACTATTTCTTTGCTATTATTCTGCACTGTGTATTTTCGTATAGATTCGTCTGGCTTAAAAATAAAATTCAATCTTTTTTCCTCCGAAAACTTCACAATCAATAGTGCAATGCTGTAATAGAAATAACAAGTTATTTTCAAATAAAGTATTGACCAAATTTCTGAAATCAGTGGAACAGAGAAAAAAGCATTTAATAGAATAAAAAATTTGAGTCAATACAACAAAAGCGAAATACTATCTGAGGTTTGAGTTCATTGTGAGAATCGGAGAATTCAAAAGAGAAAAAATGTCAAAAAAATGCCGCAATCAGTGAATACTAATAATGCGAATTCGATTGAATGCTGTGTTTGTGAGTTAGTGTCGACTCCGTCGCCAACTCTGTATGTAATGAGAGATAATGTGCGGAGAGATAGCGAATGCGAACCACTCCTGACGTATAGTATCTCTTGTTTTCGACGACCAATACATCAGAAAACGTGAGAAACGATTTGGGAAACTGACACAAGACGTCCAGTGCATCGATGGGCGCAATTAGGTATTGCCGAAGAGTTCGGTGCAGTACGTCATGCGCTCGACTCGAGTGCGATCGTATGCGAGGGCCGGGAGTGCGAGTGCGCGCCACCAGCCGTTACAGACGGCTTGGCTTTGCATCGCTGCGAACGCAGAGCCAAAGAGTTGGCCATCAGTTACGTTGGAATGTAATGCATCGCAATGTCATGTCTTTGTTATCTCTCGACTTCATTAAAACACATTTCCTTTTGTGTATAGCAAACAAAAACTTTTTTAATTCGACTAATTATTTCGCTTTTTAGATCAGTTGACAACACTTTACTAGTTATAGTCGCCTCTCATCCGCACATCCACTGCACTGCTGTACAGCCACTACACCACTACAGCCACTACACGACACGACTCTTAATACGCAAATTAATTCATTCGCTCTTTTTGTGGCTTCGCTTTAATTCAACTTTTATTATGTGTTCAAAGATATGGCTCTAAACGCTCTAAACCTCTAAAACCCGTTCAACAAAAATATGATAATTACGACACAAAACCTGTTCTCAACTCTAATTAATTCGCTGTAAATATATTGTTTGTTTAGTAGTTGTTGTTAAGAGTATTGTTTGAAAGTATTGTTGGAAATGAGTGTTTGCGGCGGCACTCGGAGCGGCATTCGGAGCGGCATTCGGGACTCAGTCGGCGGCAGTTGCCGACTGGTGTGCGCGATGTGGGCGAAGAGCATAGGAGTGAATGTGCGGCGCATTGAAGCGCATAATAAAGTGATATTATTATTGTCAACACTTTCGACGCTATTCTTCCGAGAGATCGTGTGTTTGGGCGGTCAACAGGGGTTGTCATTACCGGTGCCGGTGTTCAAGAATGCGAATATAATCGACAGAAATAGTGCCAACAGTCGAGAGTCTAGTGATAAGAGACTCGACTTCAGTAGTGATCCAATTGTTCTGAAGGAGAAATGGACGACATTTGCCGCTAATGACTCGACTTTTGATTCGATATTAGCCAAAGCGATGCTCTTCCGGCGCTCGTCCCGATACGCACCCGTGTCTAATGGCCTTAACATCAGTTGGCCCGTCAAGCGCGTGGCCGAAGTCGACGGCACTATTGTTTTGGGCGGACTTATGATGATTCACGAGCGCGAGGACCGGCAGGTTTGCACTTATAGCCATTCACTTTACAAATATACAAAATACTGTACACTAATTGATAATTGTCTTCTGGACATGCTATCGATGAATTGTATCAATGCACTTAAGTTATTTGTATGATTAAATTTGGCTAACACTACTATCTCGGTCAGATCTGCGGGCCCATAATGCCCCAGGGCGGCATACAGGCGCTCGAGTGTATGCTCTACACAATTGATTGGATTAATTCTCGCGAAGATATTCTGCCCGACATCACAATCGGCGCCTATGTGTTGGACGACTGCGATAAGGATACCTACGGACTGGAACAGTCGGTCGACTTCATCAAAGGTAAAGCACCTCTCGCTCTCTCACTCTCTCACACACTCTCCACACACTCTCCACACACTCTCCACACTCTCCACACTCTCATACTTTGATACACTCTCTTCACTCTTACTCTTCGTCTAAAGAGTCTGAACTGAGTCTTGTGTGCAATTAGTCGAGAAGTACATGAAAACGATGTTCGCTCTAAGCCTGTGCTCACACTTCTGCGACTTTTTGTTTTGTTGTTTTGGCAATGAGTTGCAACTTATGTCTAATTATCAATTTGATCGAAACAAACGATTTATGTTTGTATTTATCTTTTCTGATATCTAATATCAAATGTGGAATAATAAGTGTTGGAAATGTTGGAAATGTTTGTTGGAAACCAGTAGTGACTAATTGACTGATCGATTCCTTACACTATTAGTCTTTTCCTGCCCTCACAAGTGCTCATATTTGCCATCGAATCGCTACGCATAGCCTAAATAGAGAAATAATTCACTATTTCTGGCGACCAATGCATTCAATACGAGTATAAAATCATTATATAATGTAATCCAATATATGTTCATTGCCTCAGCACTCGCCGAATGACAGCTTTTCTCTCATTTATTCATTTGTCAGTCCTTTCAGTCATACAAACGCTTTTGCAGTGAAGACCACATTTGGTTATACTATTGCTTTCATATGATATAACGATTAAAATATATTCAATTGATTACATATTAACATATAATTTAGAAATAATTTATTTCATATAAAAATTCAGACAAAATTCTATTAGTTTTATCAATAACTTTGTGATGTATATTTAATTTTTATACAAACTCTATTGGGAAAACTGGCATAGCTATTTTAATATCATGTACAGTATAATATTACTGTAGTTTCGTTTTATATTTAAAAATATTTTATTTATTTTTAATTACTTAATTTAATATTTAAATTTTATTACAATCTTTATATATTTCAAAATTTAATATAATTTAATATAAAAAGTTAAATTTAAAAATTATTGGCAAAATTAAGTTATACAATATGTCTGTCACATCTCAAACATTAATCCTGAGATTAACAGAATATCAAATAAGTTTAAGTAAAAAAATATTATTCATAGTCAGAATTTGATAGAATTTAAATAAAGTAGGAGCTTATTAATTTTATAAAATAAATTTATAAGTTTTAAAACCATTTACTTGGCAATTTATTCTAGTAGATATACCTATATAATTAAATAAATTATATTAATACCGTAAATTTACATTAATTGAATTTTAGATCAAGTTTATTATAACAAGCATTACAATGATAATTTTAACTTTTAAAAGTATCCTTTGAGACGTCTACTGTATATTACTATATATTAGAAAAAAAAATTTGATATAAAAATAACAAATGTAGTTGATAGTTTTTTATTCTATTAGGAGTTTAAATTATTATCTTTATTATCTTTTAATATCATTGATAATTTATAATTAAACAAAAGTATTATTATTATTAAGATAAGACTTAAATAATGATAATTAACTTAGATAATTAAATAATGAAAGACTAATAAATATAATATATTTATTTAATGTTTAATTTTTAAAAACTGATTTAAATATATAAATAAATCAAAATTATCGAAATTTTCTAAATATAGAGTGTAATCCTAAATATTTTTTAAAAATTTTAAATCCTAAAGTATGCTGTAAAGAAAGTTTTACCAAAAGCAAATGGTTTAAGCTTGGCATTATTTGAAAATATTAAAAATCCAAAATTGATTTTGAGTATCCAATTTTCAAAAGTATTGGATTTTTATTCAAGATTTGAATAGAAGTTTGCTTTCAATGTGTGTTGAAAATCAATTCAATTTTAGTAAATAGTTATTTACACACTATGTCCACACGTTTCGACACTCAAATAGGAATAGAAATTATTATACATAATAAAATTTATAAAAGAAAAAGCAAAATATGCAAACGTTTTTATATTTAAAACACTTGACAAAATTGTCATGGTATTTATACAATCAAACTCATATAGATAAAAGTATTGATATAAGGCGGGAACAGATTTATTTTCATAATAAATATATTAATTCTTAATTTTCATAATGGATTGTAATAATCAAAATTAGTATGGTAAAAATATTTAAGAGAGTCTTTAACATAATTCATATAGGTCCATGTTTTATTAAGTTTTTCATAACAATTTCTATACAATTATTTCATTTGCATTAAAACTTTTTTCAATAGTATGTATTTATGAATAAAATAGAATATTTAGATATTTTATGTAAATATTATGTTATTTACAACAAAAACAATTTGCTAAAACTTACAAGTTTGGAATTAATAGTAAAGTTACTATTTATAATTTATGATGATCTAAAATATTTGTTTTTATATAAATGTGCATGGCCGTTTTTACCTCAATACTATGCCTTATAACTTATTTAATGTAAAAACGAGTTATTATTGACGCAACGATTGGAACATAAATTCAATTTTTTTTTATCTAAAGGTCGGATTTCGAATTGATATCAATGTTTTCAATTTAATACTATATAATGTTTTAAAGTTTTGTAATTTTTTAAAACTTTTTGTTAAAATTATTTTTAAAAATATTTTAAATATTTAAAATCAAAGTTTGAATACATTTTTTTTGTATTACTTATGTATCACCAAAGGGAACATATGATAAAAAGTGGAATCAAAGCACATAGAAAAATATTTTTTATCTTGTATCAATACTTTATTTTAAATCTTTTATGATTTATGATGTGATATGATATTAAAATCAATATTTTTTTAAATCTAAATAATCATGTTAGCGCTTCAACTATTTCATTTTCATGCAATATTTGAATAAAATTAAACATTTATTTTTGCAATTTTTAGGGCAAAAATATTTAGTATATGAATTATATAATTATATACATGTATATTCTATTAAAGACAATGTTTCAGTAATTCAAATAATAAAGTTATCCTGTTTCTCATTTAATTTAGCTAATCTTAAAATATATTTAATACACATAATATTATAACATTTAATATGAAGTTTAGCCAATATTTTAGTCTGTTGTATACTTGATTAATAAACTAGGCACTTTAAAAAACTAAAATTCTCATTATAGTAACAAAAGCTGAAAAATGTATTTTAAAAATCTTCAGTTTAATCAAACAAAAGCGAAATTAATTGTGCGATCAATAAGTCTTTTAATAAATGGTTTTATTCAAATATATTAGGAATAAAATTAATCTTCTAGGTTAATTCTAAAATCAATTTTTGGCAAGCACGATTGAATAATTATTTGAATGTCAAACTTTGCTAGATAGATTTTGCTAATTTATTACTTAAAGATTGTTTTTAATAGCTCATTTATTATTTAAATTTAGAATACTTTGTTTAAATATTAACTGAATAAAATTTTAAAATTTGGATCTTTTGAAACAATAAACTAGGCTAAGTAGGCTAGGCTAGTTTTAATACAATGTATTGTACCCATTGAAAATTACAAGTTATTTTAGCATTGCTATCTTTAATAATAATTTAATTTAATAATTAAACTTAAACATATACAATTTTGCAAAAATGTAGTTTAACACAAACAAATTAGTCACAAAGCATATATAAATATAATTTCGACAATTTATAGTCTAATAAAACTGAGAAATTATTATTTAATTTAATATCAGGCAATGATTACGTGATAAATATCCAACAAATTGAGCAAACATTTAATCTCATAACTTATGAACCATTTTGGCACGCTCTTTGCAAATACCATAGCATAGAGTTAATAGTCAGACATTATTTACTATGAATTTTAGCCGCCATAGTCAACCTATTTGTTAATTAAAGAATTAACAATACATTGATATCTTTAGTTGCATTTTGTGACGTTTATTATCAATAGTTAAACAGAACATAACAATAGCATGCTAAAAACGCTAAAATCGCACATAATAAATTTCATCAAAAACATTGATCCAATTTATACTAAATTTATAATTACTTTTGAAAACTGCCAGTGTTTCATAATAGAAAGTGAAATTAATTATATTATCTTGCTATAAAATAAAATTTTAGCGCTTCTTAAAAAGTCTAGTCTTTAGGAAAAAAAACTGTAAAAACGAATTCTTTGAGTTAATTGTTTGGAAATAAAATGTTTGACTTTTTCAAAACTATTAGCTTAATTAGTCTTAAACTATTAAGTTGATTAATGCAACATGAACCTTTTTCTCCCGTTTTTATTATTTATTTGAAATTTTCTTTAACTTTTACTTTTTTTTTGACAAACAGTTAATTAATTTAGACTTTATTTGCATGTATTCGCTATATGTTTTCAACTGTAATTTAAACTGTATTTCAAATTTTAATATTCAGTTGAATAGTTGCTAAGTAAATAGCACAATCCTTAAAAATATTTTTAAAAATTAGTTATTAATATTTATTAAAATATATTGAAACATATTTCCAAAATAATAATAATATGTTTATTCAAAAAATCTATTTCAATGCGAATTTCTTCAACTGTTAAAAACAATCGCATTATTGAAATTCTATTCACAGTTGGAAATAATGAAGAATTTTTCTTGTTGTTTTTCGCATTTTCCAGGCTATATGTTTCGAAAGTACACTGTATATCGCTCTTTAGAACAGTTTTATTTGCGAACTGGATGTTATTATCCGAAACCTCAGAACCGATTGTAATGATTGAAACGATGTGTTAAGAACTGCGAGACTGCGAGCGCTTTAAGCAGTTTTAAAGATAACGACAGAAAGAGTTCGTCAGTACATAAGTTCTGCCATTGAATAAAGTGTCGACTTTTCTACTCTTTCCCTCTCTTCCTCTCTTTCCCTCTCTTCCTCTCTCGTTCCCTCTCTTTCTTCTGGTTTTTCTCGGCGTTAATAAGGGTTTTCGCGGCAACTGTTTAGCCGAGTATTTGCATAAAACGTCGCTCTCGTCGTCAAACCCCGTCGTGCGGTGTGTAGTGACTCGAAGTGTGGAAAACTGGCGAAACGTTTGTTCGTCTCCATCCCTATCAGCGCTATCTCTATCGCTTCCAATCATTTCCATTCATTCGTTTCTCATTTTGTTTACCGCTTTGTTAGACAATACTCTCAATATATTGCAAATCTATTTTATTGGCTAATGTGGCGAAAATTTTTGATAAAAAGCCCAAAACCCACTTCGAGGCCCTATTTTCGCAGCAATTTATTTCTATCAATGCAGAGATGAATGTAAAAACTTAGAGAAACTGTTTTTATTTCTCCAAAATAATTGCCACGTCTTGTGTGCACATCCTGTGCCCGAATTATTGGAATTTTGCTATTTTTTCGCACTTCGAATACCGCATTCTTTTGGAATTTTTTAATCAAGAATATTTTTACTTCAATGCGTCGTTCGATGAACTTATTGTGTGTTTAAGTAATATTCGCTTCGAAATTGTCTTAAGTTTTTATTCGCAGTTTTAGTCGGAATCCGAAATTTGTTCGCAAACGTAGTCCCGAATTGTTAAGTGCGGATCGAAATGATTGTTGTAATCAAACCAAACGACCGCTTCTTCTAAATTAGTTCGTCTTATCTCCACAACTGTGCCACTCGTCTGATGTGTTATTATCACTAAATTTTATGTCTTTTCGCTTCTAATATATAATTTTCGTTTTTCAGTTCGCATTCGAATTAGACGTTACACTCGAAATCAAATTCTTTTAATACAAACTTATGTTTTACAATGTTTTTATTTTTGTTTTGCAAAAAAAAGTTTTGTCAAAAAATATGGTTTTCAGTAATGTTTGCGATAAAAGAATTTGCTATTTCTTCGACGAGCGGCACAAATAGCACTTACCGGTTGGCATCGAAATTGAAATTTTTGTACAAATTTTTCTTATTTATGTGTTGTATATATTTTACTGATTTTTTTCTTCGAAAACAAAATATAAAATTCCAATTCAAGTGAATTGCATTGCATTCGTCAAAATTTTTATTGCTAAAAAAATACAAATATGATTTGGAGAGTAAATTTTGTATGTGCTCACTGTTCATGTCAAAACTCTAATATTTAGACCTGGTTTCTAATATTCTACCAATGTTAATCTTTCTGGACATGGCAATTTATTTATCCTACTTTTTAAAATTTTTATACAGTATTATCTAAATAATTATTGAATTTTTTTAGATTTAAAATTTTGAATTTATATTAATTTTTTTGAATTCAATTTTGTTTATAAACATTGAATGAAAATATTTATAGAAATTTCACAAAAATTTTGATTTTATTTGAATTAATGAGTCGAATGTGATTTCGATGAATACTAGATTTGAAATATTGGTTTATATTTATGACATTTAAGTGAATCTGATTTTGGTTTAACTTTTCTATATATCGATCATTTGATTGATTTTTATTCCGAAGGAGTAATAAGTTATACAACATCTGAATCCAACTGATTGTGAGTTCGTTTCGCTTCGGATCTTGATTTTCGACTTTAATATTGACTTTTCCTTCATTTGTAAGCTTAACAATACTTTTGTTTTTTAAATTATCATTGATTAGAAAACAGTTTAATTACATAAAATAACCATTTACTTTCTTGTTAAACCTATGTTTAATTGTTAAACACAACTTATTTTACTTTTTTGCTGAATTTAGGTTTACATTTATGTCTTTGTATAATAAATAAATTAAAACTATGTAAAAATTAATATTTATAAATTAAACATAAACCTATTAATTAAATTTATTGTTATTAAAGATAAGTTTTTATATTTTTACAAAAACAATTATACCGGTAATACTGTATATAAATTAGTAAAAATATAAATAATAGAATTAGAATTTAGATAAAATTATCTTTAATTAATAAGTTGTAAAATTTTGTTTTATATGATAATAAAATGTATAAACAAATAAATAATAAATATTAAAGAAATAGGAATTTCATTACAATTAAGACGAATAGAGCCGCAGATCTCGTTGACTATACATTGAATTTATGATGCAATAACTACCAATTATGCAGTATACATACGGAATATGGATTTATATACCACTTGACTCGAGAGAGATTGAAAAGCTCTCGAAAATAGAGCCGTCGAGTCATCCGGGAATCGAATCGCAAGTATTTTCATGTTATGCACAAAAAAAACGCATTCGGCAAACATCTAGAGCTGAAAAACTACTTTCCCTCGTTTTTACCATGTACACTATTTTCAAATGTCTAAACAAATTTCTGGCGCATAAACTCTATTTAATTTATAAAAATCTAATGCAATCTAATCTAATGTTTGAAGTTAGCAAGTATAAAATATACTTTAATATCAGATCATAAATAAATTAACAGTTTATTTCAAATGTAATTTTTTAAAATTTTCTGATTTGTTTTGAAACATCAGATAATTTTATGCTAATTGACAATTAGATAATCACTTCCCAAATAATTAGCATCTATTAAATTCGGGTTTAAAAAAAGTATATTTGAAATTTTGTTGAAATTGTAACTTATAACTTATTATTTATTTATAGATTATAATATAGAGTATCATACAAATCTAAATATAAGCTCAAATATTTGATATTAAATACAAATTTTATTATTTATTTTAAATTAACGCGACTTTCTTCTGACAAATATTTGCTTTGAGAGGCGGAAAACAAATTGAAATTTTAAGCATAGCTTTGAGTACAAGACTTTCAAATTATACAAATCTGAGTTTAATTTTGAAGTTCATATCAAATTAAAATGAGTTAACCTATAAATTTCAAATTGCTTGTGAAAAACAGGTCTAAAGTTTTAAATTAAAAATTTGAGTGTTTAGTGCAAAAGACACTCTAAACTCAATGTTTACGTTAGAATATCCATCAGTTCTCGTCGACTGAAAAAATTTAATTAATTGTTAGAACGTATTGACGCCAACTCTCACTCCTATTCTCAAACTTTTCCATTAATTAAAATTAAATTAAAATAGATTTGCATTTTATAGGAAAAATTGTTTTTTACGAATACTCTTCAAAACTAAATCAAAAAGCAGTTAAACGTTAATCGAATAAAACATATAATTAAAGATTAGAGCAATTTATTCCTGCAATCAATTAGTTATTTAATTCTTTATAGGAATTGCCATTAATTTCAATTCAACGTAAACTTAAGTTTAATTTATTTGCACTTTTAAACCGCTATTTATTTAAATTAAGTCTTAAGTTCGTAAACACTTCTCTAATTAAAGGGTTAACTGAATTAAGGTTTTGTTAAATCTTTTAAAAGAAATTTTATAATTAAAGTTATATTAAATGTCAAAACACTTAAAAACATAATTTAATGGATTTTGCATATTTATTTTTAAATCATACCTTCACAATTATTAAATGATAAATGATACTTTGAAAATTATTGTTTAATCCTGTTTATTAATGAAACATTTTAAATACTTTTTAAAAATTATCTAAAATACATGTTCGAGCAATTAGTTGTAATGAATTAAAAGTCGTATAAATGATAGTTACAAATGACATGATTAGGAAAATAATAAATGAAGAAAATTGTAATTAATTATAAATCAAATAGAAGTGAATATATATCTCATAAACTAAAACATTTGTCTCATTAATAAACATTATCTGACGAACGCATTAACGAACGCTCAAAGAGATGAGAGACTCAGTCGAACAGTATTTAAATGAGTTGTTTGCCATTTTTTTTATCATGCTACACTTTTTGATTATTCATTATCTTTATATTTTTTTTTATTTAATTACTACAGCAAATTTTAAACACATTTTCTGTTTTGCACATTAATTTTTAAATTAACCTTTAAAACGCTTAAAGGTTAACAGTATTATTTTTACAATTATTAATGGATAAACATTTTAAGATTTGCAAAATTTATAATAATCTAATTAAAATTTTATGAAAATATATTTAAATCTGATAAACGTATATTGATAAATTATCTATGAGAAGTCTATATATAAAAAAGTATGTATAATGTGATTGACAATTATTTATAAATGTTAATTTGTGTTATATTTTCCTATAAAATTTAATATTAATGCAAAAAATAATTTTATTACTAAACAGAACATTAGAAATTATTCTTGCTAAATTGAGATAGACTTGTTTGAGATTATTGATTAGAACATATCTAAGACATGACTGCATATATACGAGAATATAAAATGTGATAAAAGCCAAACGCAAAACAGCATTTTTGTGGACAAAAGTGCATAAGATTTTCCATAAAATATCAAATTATACGCACTTTTGTGTTACATTTGAATAAGTATAGCATCGTTTGCAACGATTACTTACGAAAAGAAGTTTTTCTCTCTATTTATGTCAAACCATTCCGAAAACTATTTTTATTTTCGCAGAACTCCTGATTTCGGCTTAATTTATTTTATCATGATATTTTATATTGAATGAAAACATACGTTGCATACGAACCACTTCTAAGAGAATATTGTATTATATTATTGATAGAAATATATGCATAAAAAGCTTTTTCTCTCTCATATGAAATATTGCGATACAGTTCTCCATTTGTCACTCTCTGTCATGTATTCACACAATATATTAGAAATTCAATTCAATTGCTAATTGAAGCCGACATTAGATGCGAAGTATTTGAAATTTTTTATCAATATCTCTCGTCTTTAATACAATGTTACTGTAGATAATATACTTGGCAGTGTTTTCATTTCAATATTAATAGTCGTTTGCAAACACTTTATTTTTTAGTCTAATTGAATCTAGGTTGTTGTTTTTACTAGATACACTAAAATATAATTAGATTTTTTTCTGTTAAAAATGACATTTTAACAATGTTGCTTTCTGTGTTTTGTCTATTTTAAAACAATTTATTATAATCTTTGACTCATTTGTTAAACTAATTTGAAAACAAGTTTTTCACTTAATGTATATTTAAGTAATTGAAGTATTTTTGACAATTCTATACAAACAATGCATTTAGAGATACGTTTGTTTTAACTAAAATGATTTAAATGTATTTGTGTAATGTACAAATTTAATTGTTTTATTCTCAATTTATTCTCTTACACTGCATATTATAAACATAGAATTTGAATTTTGCATTTAATAGTAAATCTGCTACTATTGTATTTCAAATAATCTATTTATAATAATTAATGCAAATTATTGTTATAAATATGGTATAATTTTGTTTTATTCCATGCTTGTTAAAATTAAATTTATTTTACTAGTTTTTAAAAACTAAACTAATAGATTAATAATAATTTCTTTTTTAATTTGCACAGAATAATTATTTTATATACAGTAATACTGTAACAGTATATTAAATACTTTTATATCTGTTAATAGCATTAATTAAAAATATATATATACCTGGAAGTATATATTTATTTGTACATTTTAATTATTAAATTATTTCTTCAATGTATGTTTATGAATTAAATATTAATTTAAACAAACATATTACGAAAACAAATATTATATTAAACAAGGCACAAATTAAATTGTTATTAAACATTTTAAACATTTATATCTGCATACTGTATAATCCGTATGCATATAAGCCGTAAATTTAGCCTGTTTATTTTATTTATGTACTTATTTAATACGAAAGAATCGAAACGCACAGCTATAGCCATAAAACATTTACTCAAACATTACATCATTTCCATAATAGGTTTGATTACTTCGAAAAAATAGTTTT
>JAQIXC010000259.1:0-35206 GCA_034697605.1 Metabelba pulverosa | reverse complement strand
AAGTTGCGTGGGAGAATTATAAATGTTTTAAAACATTTAAAATCAAAATCGGAACTGTAGTTTTTGAGAAAATGCTCTGGATGTCAATTTTTGTAATACAGTAACAACTGTATATTAAAAGTTATTACCGTTAAAGTTAAAGGGTTGTATAACAATGTGTAAAATTTAACACATACAATATTATTTTACAATATTAAATATAATTTATAATTGTTATTAATTTAAAGATATAATTGTTGTTTGTTTTAAACAGTTTGTTTTATCCAGGATATATTGTAAATTAAAATAACTACATTTAATAATTATATTATATTTATAGACAAATCATCGACGAATGCGTCGAACTATTCGGGAAATTCGCGAAACTGGCGCCGCCGGACGTGCGAGCGGCGAAAGCGGACCAATTGCGCGATACACTCGCCGAGAGCTTCGAGACGTATCGGCACCTAAATAAGCAGAAACGCGAGAGCGCCGCGCAGGGCAAGGATCAGCGGAATCTGCGCCGGAATGGCGAGCGCATGGCCGACGAGGTGCGGCAGATGCGCCGGCAGCGCGCGGAGGAACGGGAGAGTGTGCGCGAACGGGAGGAGAAACAGCGCCGGGAGAAGGAGCGGAAGCGAGAACTAAAACGGGACAACGAGCGGGAACGGGAGATAGAACTAGGATTGGAGGTAGACTTCGAATCACGTCCACCTCCCGGAGTGATCGTCTGCGGTCCGCCTAAGCTACCGGAACCGTTCCGAGCGGCCCGGGACGTCGACGAATCCGCTCGAGACGCTCGTAAAGGTGGTCACCGATGCGATCATCAAACCGATTGACGCGGCGCTAAATATGTATTTAAAAAAGTAACTTGTTTAATGCAAATACCCATAACATCAATGTTGTTATCAATTAAAAATTCTATCTTAGCCTTTATTTATAATTACTTGTTATTTTATTATCAAACAGTAATTTGGGTCTGATGTAATGCATTTAATAAATTATTCCAAACTTATGTAACTATGTACATATGTAACTTAATTAATAAATACTAATTGTATAAGATGCAATAATATACATTTTATTCATTGCGAAATTTTTGATATGTAACATTTTAAAAATTATTTGAAACCGTTCGGTGGCGTTGTCGGCGCGGTCATCGAAATTTACATGATATTGATACTATAAAGCAATGCTGCACACTTAGCAAGAAAAGTGCTAATACACTAAATCTTTTAATTTTAAATTTTTTTAAAAAATAAAGTTTGCTGAAATTAGAGAATAATTCAATATATTAAATAAATTTTATAATAACTTTATAAATTAAAAATGCTAAAATCATAAATAATAAATTAATACATATAATTGCCAAAATCAAGATTTTATTGGTGTAGTGGCCCTATTTGGCCCAGTGTGCAAATATTGCTATAGAGAATTAAAAAGGCGTAGCTACATTCTCAGAATTAAATTGTTCATACACAAATGGCGAATTTTAACGAATAATAGCGAGTAGAAACTTAGCAAGATTATCAGTTATATATAATCAGAAATTTAGTAGAAAATTAAAGCTAGAAGTGGCAATAAAATGATTCTGAACTATTTAGCGGCATTTAGGCGTGCTTTGCAATTAATTGCATAGCAATGCACTACACAGTTATATCATAATCAAGAAGTAACGGAATCGCTTTAATTCGCTTTATTTTAATTTTTATTCTAATTATTATTATTCTATACTTTATGCCTGAGTAAGATGATATTTAAATTTATAACATTTCATCTATTAATTTTAATTCAACAAACAATTATTTAAGTGCATTTATTTAATTCATTGCAAATTAATGTTTTTAACTATAACTTTCAACAATAATCAAACAAAATTTTTAAACTTACAGTAATTTGAGAAATTATGAATTAAATAACTGTACACTAGAATAATTATTTTAAAAATTAAAATTAATAGATGTAATGTTATAAGTTTAAAAATGATCTTACTCTGGTATTAAGTATAAAATAATAATAATAAGAATAAAAATTAAAATAAAGCAAATTAAAGCGATTCCGTTACTCTTTATGATTCATAATGCTATTGAATACAAAACGCGCATAGTATCTGACCGTTATTTGCGCTAAATTGTCCATGCTCATTTTATGGCCACTTCTAGCTTTTAACTTGATACGAAATTGAATTGAATTTTTCAAGGACAATTCCCTCACTTGACAAGTAAATGCTATCATTGAGTATGACGTTACATTTGTCATAAATTATGAATTCTAATTTAAGTATTTAGTGTTTCCACAATTTCCATGGATCTCATTAGGAGTAATAGTAAATGCGTTGGCATCTTATGCAATATGTTATTTTATCAGGCTAAATCTTTAAAATTTAACTACACTTTAGAGATAGAAACACATTCAAGCTCATTCATGGTAAAATGTCTTTAACGATAATTACACAATTCTTACTTTGCATAATAAATTTTTTTATCAAATATTAAGAATTATTACGTTTAGTTTAAATAAAATTAAAATTAATTAATTGTAAATTTTGTTAACACTATGTATTTATATAACAGAAAAACGATATGAATCTATCACTAATTATATTAATAAAATTTATATTTAAACAAGATAAATACTTAATGCCCTTTAATTATGAGTAAGCTAAATGAGATATTTTTTATTAACTCAAAATAGCACATTGTTAATCATTGGTTTTGCTTTTTTTGATGATACATTTTTCCCCACCGCAAGTAAAATTTACATTAAGATAATTATTTTACCAAATGTGACAAAGTCGAAAATGACAAAATGTCCAATAGTAGATTTATGTCTATTTCGAATGTCATATTTAAAGAGTAATGAAATCGCTTTAATTTGCTTTATTTTTATTATTATTATTCTTTACTTTATACCTGAGTAAGATCATTTTTAAACTTATAACATTTCATCTATTAATTTCAATTTTTAAAAATAATTATTCAAGTGTACACTTATTTAATTCATAATTTATCAAATTACTCTAAGTTTAAAAACTTTGTTTGATTATTGCTGAAAGTTACAATTAAAAACAATAATTTGCAATGAATTAAATAAATGCACTTGAATAATTGTTAATAACTTGAATAACTTTATCCTATTCGAATACTTTATATGCTACTTTATTGTGCTAAATTCGGTCTAGAATCAAACTAGCATGATTAATTTTATCAAATCGTTAACGTGATTTCCGCTTTCGATGACTTCGAAGGCGTTAATATTTTTTTATTAATTTGCCTTGCTCTTTCGCTTCTAACATTTTAGATTGAATACATAATTATATACTGTTAATATTTTATTTGAATAATGTTGAATTCAATATGTATAGTTTAAAGTTGAGTGTCTCACGTAGTAAGTCTTTTTTAATAGAATGTTAAAAATATTGTCATATTCTATTAATGACATTTGCTTCCTAGTTAAAAAAATAAAACACATTAATTGACAGGTGTAAACACATTTATCATAATAGATTACTATAACATCTACTTTTAATATCAAATGTGAATAACACATTTATCTATTTAAAAAAAATATTTATTCATATTAAACATTTAAACATGTTATCAATTGTGTAATTGAAGTAATTTTAAAATTGTATTTATATAATAATAAATCAAACATGACATTTAACATGACATAACTTTGTGACATTTATATAAATTATTTTATTTATTTATTTGTTATGAAAAAGTAAATAAAAGTGTATTTTAATTTTAATTTTACATTTAAGAGTATAATTTAAAATTAAATTCTACATTATTAATCATTCCGCCTTTCTTATAAATTGCAATCGGCTTATCTTTATATCTAAATGTTTGGAATTTAAACTTGTTTACTTATAAAAATAAAGTGCAGTTATAACAAATATTTATAACACTTCGAATGATAGCTCCGCTAATGTTTATAAAAGTTTATTTGTGTTTATATCACATAACATGATAATTTGGATGTCTCATTATTAGAAAGTGAAAATTAGAGAAATCTGGGCATGCCTATTTTGCATCCCAACATGCATTTCAAATGTAGCATGGCAAAATTTAACTATATATTTAATATTATAAATTTTAAGAATATTACTAGGTCTAATATGACAAAGTCGAATATGACAATATTTTATTTTTTACAATTTGTCATATTTGACTTTTTTATATTCGATTTTGTTATATTTAATTATATTATATTAGACCTTGTCATATTCTTAAAATTATAAATATAAAATATATTGTTAAAATTTGGAATGTATGTCCAAAATAAGCATGCCCAAATTCCTCTAATGTCTACTGTCTGCTCATTATATAACACTATAACATAACATGTTATTATAATATTCAAAGGAAGTCACACGATAAATTGCAAAACAAAAATCTAATGACACTGAAAATATTGGTTCGTCCCAGTTATCTTGTCACCCTTGTATAGCAATATTTTATTGTAAAATAATATTAATATGACAATCAAACCTATAAATTTTGCACATATACAATAATCGTTGCAAAAATTGAATATTGTTTTACTCAAGCTAAAATTTTTTGATAATTTTATCAAAAACCTATTTAAGATTTAACCCTGCTTATACTATAAAGTTATCCGTATTAAATTTAACTTAAAGTTATCTCCCATTCCTATTATTGACTATAAACTTACCATACTTAAATATTTTTACTAATCAACTACCTGGCCACAAATTTTCAATAATGATCATTAACGGCAAATATATTGTTCAATGAATAAATTGTCTTGTCACTTTTTAAAATTAGAGCTCAAATAATTGGCAATATTATTTAGTTATTTGTGCTAAAACTATACAGTATATTTTTGTTGGTCTTTAACATGAAATATTCTTTAACCAATATACTTTCAGATAAAATGTTGAAATATTATACTTCTAATTAGAATCTATGAATTTTATAATGTTTATAAGTTATCATCGTATGGTGTCAACAGCTGTGGGACAATCCAATACATAACTGACAAATCATAACACAGAAAAAATACATATGAACTTTCAAATCCAAATGATTAATTACAAATTTAAACAAGTTGTTGTGTTACAAAACTTCAAATATAAATCGATCTTACTATTTAAGCTATAACATTTTTTTGTAACATATAACAGTTTTAATTATGCTAATGTAAAGTGTTAATTATGTTAATTGCTATTAACTTATAATTAAAAATTTGTGCATGATAAAATGCCGGCCGTACAAATATACGAGAAACGTGGTGGCAAGTACCATTTTGACCTGAACACATTTAGAAGCGTATTAGCAAAATCAGAAAATGAGCTAGTTGCAATCTACTCAATCGCGGGCCCAATGCGTAGCGGCAAGTCATTCATGCTGTCGGCGTTCGTGCAGTACCTGACCGCCCATTCCCGCGGGCACTGGTATGAGCGCGACTTTGTGGGTAAGTTCGAGTTTGCCGCCGGCACCCGACGCCATACCTCCGGCATCTGGATCTGGTCCGAGCCGTTCCCAATCAAGCGCTCGGACGGCACAACCATCTCGCTCTACCTGCTTAACACCCAGGGATGCTTTGACGATCAAGCCAAAATGCCCGAAAACGCGCGCATATTTGCCATGACCATTTTATTATCATCTTACATAATATTTAACTTCAAGACACAGATCGACAAAAGTATCATGCTGTTTTTTCAGTACTTTACGGGCATCGCGCGCCAGGGCTACGACGAGGTAAGCGACGAGCCCTTCCAAAAGCTACTGTTTCTTATCCGCGATTTTGAAGCGCCGAACTTTGCATGGGATTACTATGACGACGCGGCGCCCGCCGGCCCGCCGAACGACGAACGCAACTACAAAAAATTTTGTTTGAACGCCCGGCCCGATCAGGCGTCCGATGTGATCTACGTGCGCAACGCGATCGCTCAGACATTTGAGAATGTAGCATGCTACTTGATGCCGTCGCCCGGGCGCCAGCTATCGCGCGCCAACACGTTTGACGCGGCGGCCGCCGAATTTGTCGCGCATTTACGCCATTTTGTTCCACAAGTGCTCGACGCGGACGCCATATACGCAAAGAAATTGTGCGGCAATTATCTGACCGGCGCTGCACTCGTCAAACACGCCGAGCGATGGGCGCGACTGTTCGCGTCGGACGAGTTGCCCGAAGCAAAGACTGACTTTGAGCTACAGGTGCAGATTGGCCGCGAGGCGGCGCTTTGCACCTACGCGGCCAAAATGAAGCTGTGCGTTGGTGGCGTCGCCGATTCGGTCATCGAAAATAAGCATGAGTATTTATCTAAATAATTTAAACTTATTTGTACAGTTTATCCTGGCTGTAGTTATTAATAAACTAATCATATATTTAAATATACTTATTAAAAGTTATTACCGTAGTTAAGCAGTGGTATAACAAGTTTTAAAATTTAACAAACACAATATTATATTTATATGTTAAATAAAATTTAGAATTACATACATGTTATGAATTTAAAATTATAATTGTTTGTTGTTTTAAGCAGTTTGTTATAACCAGGATATATTTGATATTAAATTAACTACATTTAATAATTATATTATATTTATAGACAAATTACCAACGAATGTGTCGAGTTGTTCGGGAAATTCGCGAAACTGGCGCCGCCGAACACGCGAGCGGCGAAAGCTTACCAACTGCGCGATACACTCGCCGAGAGCTTCGAGACGTATCGGCACCAGAATGAGCAGAAGCGCGAGAGCGCCGCGCGGGACGAGGATCTGCGGAATCTGCGCCGGAACGGCGAACGCATGGCCGACGAGGTGCGGCAGATGCGCCGGCAGCGCGCGGAGGAACGGGAGAGTGTGCGCGATCGGGAAGAGGAAAGGCGCCGGGTAACAGAGCGGAAGCGAGAACAAAAGCGGGACAAAGAGCGAAAACGGGAGAAAGACCAGGAGTCGGGAAAAAGCTTCGAATTACGTCTACCACCCGGAGTGATCATCTGTGGCCCGCCTAAGCTACCCGAGCCGATCTGATCGCCCCGGGATGCCGTCGGTGCGAATCCGCACGAGGCGCTCGTAAAGAAGGTCACCGATTCGATCATCAAACCGATTGATGCGATGCTAAATATATTTCTGAAAAAGTAACATGTGTAATGCGAATACCTATAATATTAATATCGTTATCAATTTTAAATTTTAGCTGAGCCTTTATTTAAAATTGCTTGTTATTTTGTTATTAAACAGTAATTTGGGTCTGATGTGATGGATTTAATAAATCATTCTAAACTAGCTCGATTAATTAATATATAATTTTATAATATGCAATAATATACATTTTATTAATAGCGATATTTTTGATGTTAGTGTGTACATTTTAATATCAAGATTTTTAAGATTTTTTATTAATGTAAAATTGACATGGTACTATAAAGCTAGAAAAGTGTTAATACACTGAAACCTTTTAATTTTAAATCATTTAAAAAAATGATGTTTGCTAAAATTGAAGAGTAATTCACAATATTAAATATATTCTATAATGCTTTAAATAACTTTTAAAATTAAAAATGCTAAAGTAATAAAAAATGAATTAATATAAAAAATTGCCAAAATCAGGATGTTTTTGGAGTAGTGGCCCAATTTGGCCCAGTGTGCACACTTGCTATAAAGAATAAAAAAAAGGCGTGGCTACATTTTCAGCATTAAATTGTTTAGAGCATTAAACAGCGGATAGAAGCTTAGCACGATTATCGGTTATGTATCGGGTTGTTAGTAATAAATTTTGGAAACATTTCACCTGATTTTAACATGACCTTCACTACAATTTTGAAAAGTTCACTCAAAATTTTACAATGGTATATAGCGTTATCTATCAAATCTGACATGCCCGAAGTCTTAGATAATTAAATTTAATTACAACATATAAAAGCATTATGCTTTATAACATTTATGTACATAACGTTTGTATATAATCTCTACCTCGTTATCTATACAAAGGTTTTACTGTATGTACTTTTTACCGAATTCTTTAGGATAGAATTTTATCTAAAATAAGTAAATGACCTAAAAACGCGCAGGTTACTAAACGAATAAGTACTAATTATTAATTAGTTATAAGATTAAAATCTATTTACAAAATGCATTAAATATAAAACTACTACTTCTCAACATGTTTATACGACTTGACGCAAATAATTTAGCATAATAGACTGTGCCCGATTATCTCGCTGATTTAAATATTAATAAGCATGATAAGACTGAGTAAACAAATGCGTATTTATTAATTTTATTTTTGCAATTTTTTATGCTTGTTTAAAATATAAATTTAACTGATTAGAAAGATTAATTTATTATAAATCTACATATGTTTTATGTGAATAAATAATCTTGCATACTAGTAACTTATAATTCAACTAGTGATGGTTATAATTGAAATTATATAATAATATTTATTTCTAGTTTAATTAATTTTAACTAAGTTTATGTTGGTGGGCATTAACCCGGAAGAAAATTCTATTTAATTAAACACATTTTATACAAGGTTAAATATAGAACATGATTAAATTTTTAAATTATAAACGACATTGTGCTTTAGAATTTTTTATCAGGTTCAAAATCGAATTACTGTATACAGTTTAATTTAATTACTTATTTGAAATTTCTAGCAAAATTCCTAACGACTAAAAAATGAACCACCAGGAAGCTGAAGGTTTAAGCATGTCAATTAGTTTAAAGATGATTTTCTAAGATGAATTAATCTATGTATGACAAATTGGCAGAATTTTGTATTAAAAAGTACGGTTCGGCCGAATCAGTTCTGCGCCAAAAATACCCGGACTATTCGACGAAATTGCCGCACGGGTGCAACCCGATGATCGCGCGGCCCGAAGTGGCCGATTGGTTAAAATGGTGGTACGACTACAGCTGCGTTTTGCCGGCGAAGTACCGCCACATTGAACCGATTGTCTTTTTCGCCGCTATGTTTCACCCGTACGCGAATAGTCTGCGCAAATTCGAGAACGTGGTAATTTTTTACGTTTTGCACTAGCAACTTGCATTTTGTAATCAAATAATGTATAATCAAAATAATATTCTATAACTCAAAACGCTTTGAGACAATAAAACTTATATTAATCATACTATATTGTTAGTTATAGAATAATCATTTATATAGATATCAAATTTGTTTAGTTTAGATTAGCATCTTGCAATTTGTAATTAGAACTATCAATTATTCGTTGTACTATTTCAGGACTACATTGTTGATACAGCTAATATTTGTTATTTACCAAGGTGTATTAGAGACGCAGTAAATGTCAACATCCGGGCAATCATATACATGGTTATATAATAAATCTTGGTAAAGTAAAAAATATAGTTTCAAAAATGCCTTGAGCAATTTAAATAGTAGTCTATGATATCAATTTGGGTGCCATATTGTCATCTTAAATGAGCGTGATTATTTTAACACTACGAATTTGATATTACATGGCAGACCAAATGGCTGCTGGACATATTCGCGGTGGACGACCACGCGGATACCACGTGGGGCGAGATCGCCGGCGACGCGCACGCCGCCGAAAACATCTTGGTAAAACAAATGCGCGAGATGCTCGATCGGCTGCGCGGCGTCGGCCACGTGTCGATGACCGGATGGCGGCCGTGGGTGACCGCCATTTACGCGACGCTCGACGACATGTTTGTCGATTTGCCTTCCGTACAGCGCGAGCGCTTTATCATGCACGTTCGCGAATATGTTGATGGTGTCTTCTTAGAATGCCGCATGGTTACCGACAATTACCAATGGAAATCGATTGACGAAATAATCAAGGTAATTTTCAGTGTAATAAATAATAGTAGAAATACACATAATAAAAAGATAGTGCGTTTTAAATCGTAATTTCGTATAATTTCGGTGAAATTATTACTTCAGAAAATACATAACATATTCACAAATATTTGAAAATTTTATTTGAAAACTAAATTGAAGCATGCACATTTATGCAACAACTAAGACTAACGCGGTTAACTTATTAAACATAATAGATACGCATGTGGTCGGGAGCCGTAATGGTTACATTCGATTGCGCCGAATACGTGGCGGACCTGTTCGTGTCGGAGGCCGAGTACGCGGACGCGCGGCTCCAGCAACTGATGGATATCTCGAATCGGGTCATCATTATCAGCAATGACGTCCACTCGTTCGAGAAGGAGGTGAACGATGTGCGCGGAGACTACGCGAAGACCATTAATGTGGTCGCTATTACGGCGCTGCTCGACAAGTGCTCGGCTGAGGCTGCGCTGCAGAAGATCGTCGATATGGTGTCCGACTTCGAGGACCGCATTATCGCCGTTAATCGGCAGATACAGGCGGACACAAAGTTAAGCGACGTGGCCAAGAAGTTTGCCGATCGGGTAGTGCTCGCCGTCGGTGGCAACTGGAAGGTCGGCTCTAACCTCAATCGCTATAAACAGTTTGATATTTACGAAAAAGCCTAAAATCTTTTTAAGCATGATAATTATAATCGATTTGATTGTTTAGCAATTAATTTTTGTTTGGTAATTTTGCGCGGAATAAACAAGTTTAATATCAGTTTAATTTTAATAAAAAGTATTTGAATTAATAATCGTATTATCAATAGTATCTGTTTTAATTTAAATTATGTAAATTGTTTAGATTTTTACAAAACTTTTTAATAAAAAAAAGTTTACTAAAACATATTGTATAATTTAATTTAAGAAATAAGTCTCCGTCAGGATAAGTAAAATTAGCATGTTACTTCATGACACATGAGTATCGGCGGTAACTGGCGTATCAGCATCGCTATCCATCGCTATCATCACTTCGATGCTTGCGGCAAAAGTAGCTGGTTACTTTAATTGCCAGCATAATTGCCAGCATAATGCCAGCATAATTCTAATTGACTTTCGGGTGTGCTTGTCTATTAATTTACCTAGCTCTTTCAATTCTTACATTTCAGATTAAATAAATTTTAAAATATTGTAAACATTTTATTTGTACAATGCTGAATTCAATACGTATAGTTTAATGTTGAATGTCTCAAGTTGTTATTCTATTTTTAAAGGAATGTTAAAAATATTGTCATGTTCTATTAGACATATTTGATTCCTATTTAAGAAAATAAAACACATTGATTGACAGATGCAAACACATTTATCATAATAGATTACTGAGAAACTTTCTTTTAATGTCAAAAGTGAATAACACTTTTATCTATTTTTATAAAAATATTTATTCATATGAAACATTTAAACGAGTTCTGTCAATTGTGAACTTGAAATAATTATAAAATTGTATCTATCTAATAATAAATTAAGCTTTGTTGCATTTAAATAAATTATTTACTTTATTTTTTATGAAAAACAATAAATGTGTATTTAAATTTTGTTTTTAAGAGTAAATCTAAAATTATATTTGTGCATATTAATTTAAAATTAAATTCAACTTTATAAGCCCTCCCGCTTTCCTTATAAATAGCAATGGGCTTATCATTAAATCTAAATGTTTGGAATTTAAACTAGTTTACTTATTAAAATAAAGTGCAGTCATAACAAATATTTATAGCACTTCGAATGATAGCTTCTTTGATGTTTATAATGTATATGTTTAATCTTGTTTATCTTATATCAATATAACATGATAATTGAGACCAGACTCAACAAGTAGTGGCATTAGATGCCACTATTTCAATATGCTTGTTATGAACATATACCTAAATTCTTATCAGTTAAGAGATTCCAAAACAACTGTTACAACTAATAAGTAGATGGAAACTAAAATAGAGACTTGTTTATAAATAGTTATAATAATACGTATTATATTCATAAAATAGAAAACATAAGTTAAATATTTTAAAATAATAATCTTGCAAATTTTAAAAATATCAAGATAAAAATTAAAAATCTTAAAATTTTGTTGTATACTTTAGAAAAATTTACATTTGAAAAATTTAGTATTCATTAAAAAATAAATTTATTAAGATAATTAAATAATTTTATTCATTAATTTAGAAAATATTATAATTAATTACTAAATTAATAGAATTTATACATAAGTTTAGAAATCCATTTTAAAAAGCATTTATTAAAAACAACAGAAACAGAGAATGGGTTATAGAATGGGTTAATCCGTAATGGAATTTGTGTTTATATGAAAGTGGTACGCTAGTTTACACATGATAAAAGGGGCAGTTAAGGGCAAAAATGCTATCCCTGATTTAGACGACTCATTATATAACACTATAACATAACGTGTAATATTTAAAGAAAATAACATGATAACTTGCAAAACATAAATCTACTGACACTGAAAAAATACATAACAACTTTTATATTAAAATGATTAACTATAAATTTAAACAAGTAGTAGTGTTATGCAAAACAACAAATATAATTTGATATGACTATTTAAGCCGTGACATTTTATTGTAACATATAACAGTTTTAATTATGTTAGTGTCAAGTGTTAATTATGCTAATTGCTTTTAACTTATTTTACTGATTGTAATAATTGAAAATTTGTACTTGATAAAATGCCGGCCATACAAATATACGAGAAACGCGGTGACAAGTACCATTTCGACCTGAACACATTTAGAAACGTGTTAGCAAAATCAGAAAATGAGCAAGTTGCAATCTACTCAATCGCGGGCCCAATGCGCAGCGGCAAGTCATTCATGCTGTCGGCGTTCGTGCAGTACCTGACCGCCCATTCCCGCGGGCACTGGTATGAGCGCGACTTCGTGGGTAAGTTCGAGTTCGCCGCCGGCACTCAGCGCAAGACCACCGGCATCTGGATCTGGTCCGAGCCGTTCCCGATCAAGCGCTCGGACGGCACAACCATCGCGCTCTACCTACTCGACACCCAGGGATGCTTCGACGACCAGACCGCAATGCCCGAAAACGCGCGCATATTTGCCATGACCATTTTACTATCATCTTACATGATATTTAACTACAAGACACAGATCGACGAAAGTATCATGCAGTTTTTCCAGTACTTCACGGGCTTCGCGCGCCAGGTGAGCAATGAGCCGTTCCAGAAGCTACTGTTCCTCATACGCAACTTCGAAGCGCCCGACTTCGAGTGGGGCTATTATGACGACGCGACGCCCGCCGGCCCGCCGAACGACGAGCGCAACTACAAGAAAGTCTGTTTAAACGCTCGGCCCGATCAGGCGTCCGACGTGGTCTACGTGCGCAACGCGATCGCCCAGGCATTCGAACAAGTAGCATGCTACTTGATGCCGTCGCCCGGAATCCAACTATCGCGCGCCAACACGTTCGACGCGGCGGCCGTCGAATTTCAGGCACATTTACGCCATTTTGTTCCGCTAGTGCTCGACGCGGACGCCATTCTCGCGAAGAAATTGTGCGGCAATTATCTGACCGGCGCTGCACTCGTCAAACACGCCGAGCGATGGGCGCAACTGTTCGCGTTGGACGACTTGCCCGAAGCAATGAGTGTGTTTGAGCTACAGGTGCAGATGGGCCGCGAGGCCGCGCTTCGCACCTACGCGGCCAAAATGAAGCTATGCGTCGGTTGCGTCGCCGATTCGGTTATTGAAAATAAGCATGAGTATTTATACAATTAATTTAAACTTATTTGTGCAGTCTATTTGTGTTTTGATTATAAAATTAGAAAGCCATTATTTAATTACTTTGCATAAATTAATATAATTTTAACTAATAATTTATATAGCAATCAATATTTATTTAGCATATTGAAACAATTAATTAAGTTACTCGCTATAATTTCTTTACTATATAAATATTGAAAGTATGCGCATTAAATAATATATAAAATATAATATTTAATTTATTACGTATAATTTATACTTGTTATTAATATAATGTTATAATTATTTCTTGTTTAAAGCGGTTTGTTATGAACAGTAGAGACCCAAATCGGGCCGACTTTTTACGGCCCGGCCCGGCCCGGCCCGACTTTTCAGACCCATCGGCCCGATCCGGCCCGGCCCGAACAGATAAATTTATCGGCCCGGCCCGGCCCGAATTCATAAAAACATCAGGATCAATTACAATTTCTTTAATATACAAAATACAGTATTAAAGAAGTTTAACAAAGTAATATATTTAGTTAAAAATATTACTAAATTTTCTTAGTTTTGTAATAGAATTGATGGGGTATTTTTAAAAATATGTTGCTTTATAGTTAATCCTAATTTAATAAAACTAAAAAATTACCAGGATAATATTATGACTTTGAATTATTTAGTAAAAAATTGATGAATTGTTATAGATTTGCAATAATTTTTATTAATATAACTAAGTTTAATAAATTAAGTGCTATTTTAAAAATTATAATTATATTTCGGGCTGACTATACACGGCCCGGCCCGGCCCGATTTTAACACACATCGGCCCGATCCGGCCCGGCCCGTTTTGGGTCTCTAATAAACAGTATATACTGTACTATAAAACAACTGAATTTTTCTAATTATATTGAATTCGCAGACAAATCGTCGACGAATGCGTCGAACTGTTCGGTAAATTCGCGAAACTGGCGCCGCCGGACATGCGAGCGGCGAAAGCCGAGCAATTGCGGGAAACACTCGCCAAGAGCTTCGAGACGTATCGGCACCAGAATGAGCAGAAGCGCGAGAGCGCCGCGCAGGACAAGGACCTGCGCCAACTGCGCCGGACTGGCGAGCGCATGGCCGACGAGGTGCGGCAGATGCTCCGGGAGCGCCAGGAGGAACGGGAGAGTGTGCGGGAACGGGAGGAGGAAATGCGCCGGGAGACAGAGCGGATGCGGGAACGGAAACGGGACAAAGCGCTGGAACGGGAGAACGTCCCGGAGCGGATCAATAACGGAGTGATCATCTGTGCACCGCCTAAGCTACCCGAGCCGCGCCCATCGCCCCTGGATGCCGACGGTGCGAATCCGCTCGAGACGTTCGTAAAGGTGGTCACCGACCCGATCATCAAACCATTCGATGCGGTGCTAAATATGTTTTTGAAAAAGTAACATGTTTAATGCAAAAACCAACAATATCAAGATCGTTATCAATTAAAAAATTTAGCTTAGCCTTTATTTAAAATTACTTGTTATTTTATTATTAAACAGTAATTTGGATCTGATGTGAAGCATTTAATAAATCATTCTAAATTAAATTAATTAATAAATATGCACTTATATACATTTTATTAATAGCGATATTTTTCATGTTACTTTAGTGTGTAAATTTTAATATCAAGATCTTTAAAATTTTCTATATTATGTAACATTTTTAAATTATTTGAAACTGTTCGTCGGTGGCGTTGCCGACACGGTCATCGAAATTGACATGATACTATAAGGCAATGCTGCACAATTAGCAAGAAAATTGCTAATACACTAAAACCTCTTAAATTTAAATCATCTTAAAAAGTTTATTTATAATTTAAACATAAAATTAAACTATTTGTTGCTTATTAGATAAATTAAATGTAAAAACTTAGCATGATTAAAAGAGTGAAACAAGCTAAGATTAAACTAAAATTATTTACTGAATTTAATAGAGATATCAACTCATCCTATATTGTTATTGTATTTATGAATATTATTTTAATTCCAATGTGCATGTATAAATTTCTTAGGCATAAACAGACGTCATTAGGCATTTTTTTAGGCATTTAATTATGGTTTATAACACCTCAATTAATGTACTCTGGTAATGTGCATGTTTAAAATAGTTTACTTATGATATTTGCGATAGATTTATATTCAGGGATTGAATAAATGCTATAATTGCTTAAATAAAGTTATTAGGTGATTTTTTAAATAATTTTTCTAACAAGATCAGGGATGAATACAATTATCCAATTCTAAATCATTACAGTAATTAATAAATTTATTTACAAATTTGTTTGTTAATTATTTTTGTTATTGGATGTTTAATGTACGAATATTACAATAAATTTTTATAATACTTAATAATATTTTTTTTATCAAAATAAAATAATTAATAACAATTATTATTATTATTATTTTATATGTAATGTAAATATCAAAATATCACAATTAATAAAATAAGCTTTATATCAAATTATATGTTTTAAACTGTTCAGAATATTTTAGTATACAAATTCTATACCAAATAAATAAGATGAGAAAAATTGCATTGCATTATAATTGACGTTAATTCAAACATTTAATATAGAACATGAATAAACCATTTATCTATGTGAATATTAAGTGGTATGTAACAAATTAAACTTTTATTTTTTAAAAAATATTTATTCATATTAAACACTTAAACGTGTTATGTCAATTGTAAACTTGAATTAATTATTTATATCTATATAATAATAAATTAAGCTTTGCGACATTTTTAAAAAAAGTAAATAAACGTGTATTTAATATTAAAAAAGTAAAATCTAAAATTATATTTGAGCATATTATTTTAAAATTAAATTCAACATAATTAATCATCCCTGTTTCCTTATAAATTGCAATCATTACAAATATTCATAACATTTGGACTAATAACTCAGCAAATGTTTATATAAGTTTACTCGTGTTTATATTATATAACATGCAAAATGATAATTTGGATGAGTCATTATATAACACTATAACATAACGTTTAATATTCAAAAAAAAAAAATTACATGATAACTTGCAAAACATCAATCTAAAGTAATTACACTAAAAAAAATACATATCAACTTTCAAATCTGAATGAGTAACTAAAAATTAAACAAGTAGCTTTGTGACACTAAACTTCAAATATAAATTGATCTGTCTATTTAAGCCGTAACATTTTAATATAACATATAACAGTAATATGTTGTGACCGGCGAAGTGTGTACGAGCGCGCGGCCACAATGGTAGAGGTCTCCGCCACGCCAGCTATGTGTGTGTGTGGGGAGAACGGGTTAGAGGTGTCGCCAGCCACCGACGAGCGACTGCCAGTGCTGACAGCTGTCGGTGGGACACGCAACTATGTCAAGCGGCGTTCCGTCCGTAACGTAATTCTTGAGTTGCCCCAGCGTAGCGTACTAACACGATTGATGCTAGATCGCTACCTGGTGACGGCACTCGCAAATAACTGGGACACGCGCTTAACACAACAAATACTTTATTCAAGTTATCAGTTAGACGTTCAGAGCGAGAATGAACATGAAGAGCTGAGAGCAGCAGCTCTTATATACAGTTGGCTGAGCGCTAGGAGCGTCAGTGTGAGTATGGAATACGTGAGTACAATGAGTACAATAGTATGACTATTGTGTGAGATATGACTACTAAGTCTATGACTGTATGCGTATTGAGTCGAAGGCTATGACTATTGGCTTTGAGATGAAGGCCATAGACCAGCCATTCTGAGAGTAGTGACGTCATGAAAAACAGCATGGTAGAGTTGTGGAATTGGTGCAAATTTATGCATATGGGTAACGCTAACAAGTCTAATTTTATAAAATTATTTAATGTATAATTTAATTTTAATGTAAACTATAAACGTTTACATATAATTTTACATAAAATTTAAGTTAAATATACACTTTTATATTTTTATCTAAAATTTTTTATTTAACAACCTTATTTTTCTGGGATGGATTAGTGGGATAGATTAAGAATGGCTGCCATAGACCTTCACTTTGACGTCTGTATGCGTGACTGTAATCACCAGTGAATGTGAGTGTTGTCTCTGAGTGGCGGTCGTCGCTTATTGCCACTCAGAGTCAGCCCGAGTGGACGGTAGTTGTGGTCACGGAGTTGGCGACACTCCTTGACTATAACAAATATATGAAGTGTTAATTAAGCTAGTTGCGTTTGAATGACTTTACGCATAGCAATAATTGAAAATTCGTACTTGATAAAATGCCGGCCGTACAAATATACGAGAAACGCGGTGACAAGTATCATTTTGACCTGAACACATTTAGAGATGTGTTAGGAAAATAAAAAAATGAGCAAGTTGCAATGTACGCAATAGCAGGCCCAATGCGCAGCGGCAAGTCATTCATGCTGTCGGGATTTGTGCAGTACCTGACCTCCCGTTCCCGCGGGCACTGGTATGAGCGCGACTTCGTGGGTAAGTTCGAGTTCGCCGCCGGCATCCGTCGTCACACAACCGGCATCTGGATCTGGTTCGAGCCGTTCCCGATCAAGCGCTCGGACGGCACAACCATCTCGCTCTACCTACTCGACACCCAGGGATGCTTCGACGACCAGACCACGATGGGCGAGAACGCGCGCATATTTGCCATGACCATTTTACTCTCGTCATTCATGATTTTTAACTTCAAGACACAGATTGACGAAAGTATACTGCAGTTATTCCAGTACTTCACCGGTTTCGCGCGCCAGGGCAACGACGAGGTGAGCGACGAGCCGTTCCAGAAGTTACTGTTCCTCATACGCGACTTCGAAGCGCCCGACTTCGAGTGGGGTTACTATGACGACGCGACGCCCGCCGGCCCGCCGAACGACGAGCGCAACTACAAGAAGGTCTGTTTGAACGCCCGGCCCGATCAGGCGTTCGACGTGGTCTACGTGCGCAACGCAATCGCTCAGGCATTTGAAAATGTTGCATGCTACTTGATGCCATCGCCCGGACGCCAACTATCGCGCGCCAACACGTTTGAGGCGGCGGCAGTCGACCGCGAATTTCTGGCCCATTTGAAGCGATTCGTGCCGCTAGTGCTCGACACGGACGCCATTCTCGCGAAGAAATTGTGCGGCAATTATCTGACCGTCGCTGCGCTCGTCAAACACGTCGAGCGATGGGCGCAACTGTTCGCGTCGGATGAGTTGCCCGAAGCGATGACTGTGTTCGAGAACACGGTTGAACTACAATTGCAGATTGGCCGCGAGGCCGCGCTTCGCACCTACGCGGCCAAAATGAAGCTGTGCGTCGGTGGCGTCGCCGATTCGGTCATCAAAAAGAAACATGAGTATACACTATTTTCAATAAATTGCACGGGCTCTAAACCCGCATTTTCTCGGGAACGGGTTGGCCAATTTGGGCATAAATTAATTCGATTTGTTCAGAATCCACCCACGCAACTTTTGACCAGAGCAATTTTGAATAAGTTAATTAATATAAAAATTATTCTTAAACTTCATTTTTTGCATGTTAAAAGATGCAAAATTTATAGCTGATAATTTTTTTAATTTATTTATTTTAATGTTTAAAACTTAGCTCAAATTGTTTTAAAACGTAAATTATTTTGATTAGACTTTAAAATGTTTAGGGATTTTACTAGTTTATTGCAAATAAATAAATATTTTATTATTTGCCCATTATGTTCTATGGAAATTATTATTTATGCTAATTTTTATATTAGTAAACATATTCAAAATTGCTCTTGTCATAAGTTGCGTGGGTAGATTCTGAACAAATTGAATTAAAGTTTGTCCAAATCGGTCAACCCGTTTCCGAGAAATTGCGATTTTAGTGCCCGTGCTATTTATTGGAAATGCTGTATATGCCATAAATTTAAACTAATTTATACAGTCTATTCTTGCTTTAACTATAAAGTGGAAAAGTGAGTTTTATTTTTGAGATTTAGTTACCTTGCATAATTTAGCACAATTTCAACTATTTAATTATTAATTAATTATTTAATTTAATCATTTATATTAATTATAGTGCATTAAAATATACAATATACAATATTTATTTATATTTTATAAAATGTATACTTGTTATAATTTTACATTATACTTATTTGTTTTTTAAGCAGTTATAAACAGAATATACTGTACTTTAAAACAATTGTATTTTGATAATAATTATTTCATTGAATATCATAGGAAAATAGTCGACAAATGCGTCGAACTATTCGGGAAATTCGCAAAACTGGCGCCGCCGGACATGCGGTCCGCGAAAGCCGACCAATTGCGGGAAACACTCGCCGAGAGTTTCGAGACGTATCGGCACCAGAATGAGCAGAAGCGCGAAAGCGGCGCGCGGGACAAGGATCTGCGCAAACTGCGCCGGAATGGCGAGCGCATGGCCGACGAGGTGCGGCAGATGCGCGAACAGAGTCGGCTCAAGCGCGAGGAGTGGCTCCGCGAGAACGAGCGGCGCGAGGCCGAGTACGAGGAACGGCTGCGGCGCCAGGAGCGGGAACGGGCGCGCGAGCGCAAGGAGAAGGAACGGGAGAGGAAGCGGAAACGGGAGAAGGAAAGAAGCCGGGAGAAAGACCGGGAACTAGAGCTTCGTCTGCCTCGCGGTGTGATCGTCTGCTGTCCGACCAGGCAGGCCGAGCCGTTCCCAGCGCGCCGGCATGGCGACGGTGAGAATGCGCTCGAAACGCTCGTAAAGGTGGTCGCCGAACCGATTGGCGCGTTGCTAAATATACTTCTGAAAAAGTAACATGCTTAAAGCGAAAATGTTATTTGCGCATATAATTAAATAATATGCGTTGTGAATTTAGAATTTAGCTTATCAGCTTTTATATTTTACGCTAGTATATTTTTAAACAGTAAATTGTGATTTATATAATTTATTTGTTAATATCTAATTATTTAAATTATTATGCAAATATACAGCCTAATCAATAAAGTCAGAACTTTTAATATAGTGATTGTTAATATTATCCTTACTAGATTAATTATATCGCTTATTTAACTATTTGCATTATATTGTGTGCTTTTTATCGAATTTTTTAGAATATAATTATATCAAAAATGTGTAGGTTACTTAACGAATAATTAGTTGTAAGACTAAAATCTATTTATAAAATGCATTAAATATAAAACTACTACTTCTCAACATGTTTATACGACTTGACGTAAATAATTTAGCATAATAAACACTGCCCGATTATCTCGCTGATTTAAATAAGCATGATAAGACTGAGTAAACAAATGCGTATTTATTAACTTTATTTTTGGAATTTTTTATGCTTTTTTAAAATATAAACTTAATTGATTAGATAGATTTAATTTTATAAATTTAAAAATGTTTTATGTTAATAAATAACATAGCATATAATTCAACATGTGATGGTTATAATTAAAATTAGATAAAAATATTTATTTTTAGTTAAATTAATTCTAACTAAGTTTATGTTGGTGGGCATTAACACGGAAAAAATTCTATTTTATAAAACACATTTTATACAATGTTAGTGTATAGAATTAGAAAGATTAAATAGAAAACTTGATTAAATTTTTAAATTATAAACGACATTTTGCTTTAGAATTTTTTATCAGGTTCAAAATCGAATTATATAGTTTAATTTAATTACTCATGTCAAATTTCTAACAAAATTTTTAACGACTAAAAAATGAACCATCAAGAAACTGAATGTTTAAGCATGATATTGTTTTAAAATTAATTTCTAAGATAAATTGATCTATATATTATAAATGCGCAGAATTTTGTATTAAAAATTACGGTTCGGCCGAATCGGTTCTGCGCTACAAATACCCGGAATATTCGACGAAATTGCCGTACGGGTGCAACCCTACGATCGCGCGGCCCGAAGTGGCCGATTGGCTCAAATGGTGGTCTGACTACAGCTGCGTTTTGCCGGCGAAGTACCGCCACATTGAACCAATTGTCTGGTTTGCCGCCATGTTTCACGCGTACGCGTATAGTCTGCGCAAATTCGAGAACGTGGTAACTTTTTTCATGTTATGCACTAGCAACTTGCATTTAGCAATCAAGACTACCAAATATACTCAAGATAATATTCTATAACTCAAAACCCTTTGGGACTATAAAAGTTACATTATTTATACAATATTTTCAGTTATAGATTAACCATTTATATAGATATAAAATTTGTTTAGTTTAGTTTAGTCAAGTTTAGCAATTTCCAATTTGCAATTAAGATTATCAAATATTCGTTGTACTATTTCAAGACTACATTGATGATACAGATAATATTTGTTATTTACCAAGGTTTATTAGAGACGTAGTAAATGTGAACACACGGGCAATAACGTCAATCATATACATAATTATTTAATAAATCTTAATAAGTAAAAAAATTTGGCTTTAAAAAGTGCCTTGAGCTATTGATTGAATATTTTTCTAATTTAACAATTAGTTTTCAGTAGTAATAGTTATCCTAAGTAGTAGTTATCTATGTTATCAGTTTAGATGCCTATTTGTCAGATTAAATGAGCATGATTATTATAACGCAATGAATTTGAACTTATATGGCAAACAAAATGGCTACTGGACATATTCACGTTGGAGACCACGCGGATACCATGAGGTGCGAAATTGCCGGCGGCGCCGAAATTGCCGAAAACATCATGCTAAAACAGATAAACCAAGGTTTGTGCCAGATGCTCGATCGGCTGCGCGGCGTCAAACACGTGGCGATGACCGCATGGCGGCCGTGGGTGAGCGCCATCTACGCGACGCTCGACGACATATTCGTCGACTTGCCTCCCGTGCAGCAGAAGCGCTATAGCAAACACGTTTGCGAATATATCAATGGTGTTTTCTTAGAATGCCGCATGGTTACCGACATTTACCAATTGAAATCGATCGACGAAATAATTAAGATGCGTTTATATTAGTAAAGAAAAACAGTAGCTTTGTGAAATTTCGGTGAAATTATTATTGCAAAAAATACATACATAATATACATAATGTACATACTGCATAAAATAGTTAAATTATTATGCTTACAACTAGAACTAACAAGGTTAATTTTAAAAAATAGATAAGTTTGTGGTCGGGGGCCGTAATGGCAACATTCGACTGCGCCGAATACGTGGCGGATCTGTTCGTGTCGGAGACCGAGTACGGGGACGCGCGGATTCAACAGCTGATGGACCTCTCGAATCGGGCCATCATTATTGGCAATGACGTCCATTCGTTCGAGAAGGAGCTGAACTACGACAGCGCGGCGACTACGCGAATACCGTTAATGTGGTCGCCGTTACGGCGCTGCTCGACAAGTGTTTGGCGGAAGCGGCGCTGCAGAAGATCGTTGATATAGTGTCCGACGGATGCGGATGCGGCGCTGAGCGACGTGGCCAAGAAGTTTGCCGATTGGTTTGTGCTCGCCGTCGGTGGCAACTGGAAGGTCGGCTCTAATATTAATCGCTATAAACAGTTTGATATTTACGAAAAAAACCTAAAATCTTTTTAAGCATGATTATTATAATCAATTTGATTGTTTAGTAATTAAGTTTTGTTTGGTAATTTTGCGCGAAATAAACAAGTTTAATTATTTATACCAATTTAATTTTAATACAAAGTATTTGAATTAATAAACGTATTTATTAATACTATCTGTTTTAATTTAATTTATGTAAAATTGTTTAGATTATAAAACTTTTTTTAAATTAAAAAAAATGTTTAATACGGTATAACATACTGTATAATTTAGTTTAAGAAATAAATCACTGTCATGATGAATAAAATTAGCACGGCTTACGGCACATAATAGCATAATTCTAATTGAATTTTCTGCATGCTGATCATTGTAATTTTGAATAAAATTGGAATATTTTATTTTGATGATATTCTCCTAATTTATTTATGTGTACAAGAGTGATTGATAAATAGCATAGCGACACGCCGACTGGTTGCGTGCAGTCTACGAGTGCGGGTCGGGTCTCGGGCGGCAATGAGCGGATACTCAGTTTTCAAAGTTTTAAAAATGAATTTTTATTTAAGTATAAAATATGATGAGAATAATGGAAATCTCGGAGCGGACACGACCTACTCCTACAGTGGGTCTCAGGAGACTCGCCGATCAGTTCGGACTGAGTTCTCCTCAACGACTCTCAATCGCTGGACACACCTGGGCGCGTACTATTATACGCATCTTTGCACGTAAACTTATATTTAAGGGAAAATGCGTAAATGCAAAATTCGCAATTATTTTTCGTAAATTACGATAGAGATAAGTTTAGGTGAATACTTAAAATTAAGTTACGTGCGAAAACAGGTTTTAAGTGCAAACAGTATTATCAATAATTGTAAGTATATTATTTTTCCATATATTTAAGTGCACAAAATTGAATACTTAGTGCTTTTGTAGTGTCCACCTAAGCAGCGATAATTTTGGTTTTTGATTAATAACTCATTAATTGATTTAATAATTTAATTTGAATTGCATTTAAATTGTGTTATTGTCTTAAGAATACATTTGTTTTTATTTATCGGCAAATATACGCAAAATAGCATAACCACCCACCCACCCAAGTATGTCATTACTAATATTCGACGCCATCGGCGAGGAAGAAAAGACACAACATCAACGGACTCCACGGGTGTTTCGCGACCGCCTCAACCCGTTGGAAGCGATGTCGGACAAAGAGTGTGTGCAACGCTACCGACTCGACCGGCACGGGATTGCGTACTTGTGTCGACTTCTAGGGGATGAGCTAAGAAGACCGACACAACGTACGCAATCATTACCGGTCGTTGTGCAAGTGTGCGCGGCGCTTCGCTTCTTCGCCCATAAAGCGTTCTTCCGGGCCACTGGAGACACTATTGGCATTAGTAAAATGTCAGTCTCAGTGGCCGTTCACGCAGTTGCGAGCGGTTTGGCGAGACGTTTCCGGGAATTTATAAAATTCCCGGAAACAGATAACGAAATCCGCGCAACCAAGCGCGGGTTCTACGAACTCAAGCACTTTCCAAGTGTTATCGGCGCTATTGATTGCACACATGTGCCAATAATAGCGCCAAGTGGTTTTGCCGAACCGTCGTACGTTAATCGAAAAGGATTTCATTTGATTAACGTACAGGCAGTGGCAATTGCGGCGCTCGAATTTACGGATGTGGTGGCCAATTATCCGGGACGAGCGCACGACTCGTTTATTTGGGCCCATTGTGGCCTCAATAAACGAATTGAAGCCAAACCAAACATTGGTTGGTTTCTCGGCGACTCCGGATACCCATTGGAGCCGCATTTATTGACGCCATTTGCAACCATTGCAAATGACGCACAATTGCGGTATGATACCGCGCACACCAAAACCCGCAATGTAATTGAGCGGGCTTTTGGTGTGCTGAAGATAAACATTCGATGCCTTGACTGGAGTGCCGGCAAACTGATGTTTTCGCCGGAGAGAGCGTGCCGAGTCATCATTGTCTGTTAGGTTCTCCATAACATTGCTCGGCGTAAAAACTTTTATAAAGAAACAATTGGCGACGCTGATGGCGAAGAAGCAGAAGTCGAAGAAGAAGATGAAGAAGAAACCGAAGACACCGTTGCAGCTCAACCATAAAGAAGATGACAACACCCATTCGGTCGTCTTCTCGGTCATTTCTGCGGCCGGATCGTCGGTTGGCTTTGCTGTTGCCGCACACTCTGCCGCCAAATTCACCTCTGATTGCGATGAGATTGTTGTCTCTATTATCTCTATTGTTGGCACAGAACTATCTCCATTGTTTTGGAAGATTCTTGTGACCAACTGTGGGTTAATTAGAGACAACAATATCTCTTCGTGCGGCAGAAGTGTAATGCCACTGCACGGGCCGCTGCCCGTAGTTGTCCGGTGCTTGTGGATTATCGCGGCTTTCTTTCGTGTTTTGCTGCGAAGATCTTCGAGTTACTTCTTCACTTGTTTTGCGTCTCTGCGTCCAACTGTTCAGACGGCATTCACTTCGTCGACAATTGCTTCGTAGGCTTTGGCTTTTGTTTGCGTTGTTAGCGCCGGTGTTAGCTGTACGGGAGGGAGAGGTGGGTTAGGGCTTCATCGTGGCTTAGGTTGACTTCACATTTTTATTTACCTTTCCGTCGATGGTATGGATTCTCCGTTGATATTCATGGATGAGCGTGGTAATCTCTTCGTGGCTCCAATTCGGTGCTCGTTGCGACGACTTCGACAGCATTTTGGACTCACACATGGTTTTGGTATTTAAACATCAAAACAATGTGTGAGCGCATGCTTTAACTTTGCAAGCACTTTAAGATTGCGTTTAGTATAAGAAATGTTTATTTACATTTAGCCCCTAAACTTTAAGTGCACTCCTAAACGCTATCGTATAACCTATTCTTATGATAGTACGAGCCCGTGTCGTTCAGAACTTCGAGCCATTCACGACTCGACACGCATTTCAATGTCATTCGACATTCACTTCATTTCAGAACAAAAATAGTTCTCAAAGTGAGGGCTAATAGGAATCTCTCGATTCACACAAAATTCTAAAGTGACAATAAGCATGCTTAAAATGCACACAAAAAGTCAATTCGTGACAATAGTATAACTATGTTTTAACAAATATCTACTTACAATCCAGAATTCAATACATATAATTTAAATTTGATTTTCTCAAATTGCATGTCTATTTTTACTAAATATTAAAAATAGTGTGTTTCAAAAATATGTTCTATTACTGAAATTTAATTCCAACTTAAGTAAATATAACGCACTAATTTACAATGCAAACACATTCGCTAAAACAAATTATCAAGACAATTTTGTAGTATGTGCTAATTATAAATAAAATATAATGGTGCAAGTAAATTAGCTATTTATTAATGATTTATTTATTTTAATATAAAGTGTTACAAAACAAATTGTCTATTTAATAAAAAAATTTTTATTTATAATAATCAGTCTTTCCCAATAATTGGCCACGGAGCCACTGTACCATGAAAAATCGATTAACTTTTTTACATAGACAGTGGCGCCGTGGCCTATTTGTGGGAAAGACTAATATTATACATTTAAAAAAGTTATACCAAATGTAAAATTGAAATAATAAGTATCCAGATCAATAATAACGACTGCTTTGTTAGTCGGAAAATACTTATAATTTTGATTTTTAATCTGTGATTTTAATTTTTGTACATTTTTTGCTCAAAAATCAAGAATCAAATTTATACATGCTGAGTTGAATAGTGAAACTTAAAATTCTATAGCTCAAATAGTTTTCAAGTTATAACGCATATATAGTGGACATTTGCACATTATCAAATGCAACTTTTGTGATAGATGAGATATCTCAAGTTTGATATTATATTCGTAATTAGCATGGTTGATTTAGTAGGATTTGATGTATACATGTCATATATTACGAGTTTAAAATTCCATACTTTGGAGCCTTCTAGCGGGTAAACTATATTTCCTGCAAACTTTTCACTCATACAAATGTTGTTCATTTTGATGTCTTTTATGTATATTTTTATGTTTATCTCAATATAATGTTTAAATGCATTTCCAGTTTCTTTATATGCCATTGCATAATTGAAATGATCGGTTTAAGGCACTATTGATTTTGAATTAATTGAAAACAAATTTTGTTCCAGGCGACACTCAGACTTCCATTTCGCTACAAATGCTGCTCTCTAGCTCTCACAGCACTCATATGCAAATTCATTTTACGCGAAATCTTTATATTGTTAATCTAATAATCATTCGTGTACATAAATTACGATTAACTTCCAAACAATCCTAATATAAATATATACAATAGTAATTTGAATGTTAGTGCTGAAAATTACAGATGAATTACTTAAGAAATATTAACATAAGTTTTTATTTAAAGTAAACCGAATAGGTATTAAATTAATATGAATCATACCATATGTATAAATTTATTACAAATAAACGCCATTTTTGGCAAAAAAAAAATTTCATAAGCAGTTTGGAAGTCAAATTATACAGCTTAATTTTATTAAATATTTTAAACTATTTGCAAAATTACTCGTATATACAATATGAATCAGCAAGAAGCCGAAGGTATAATCCAAATTAAATTGTAAACTGCACTATTTATATATTAATTATAAAAACAACTTGCAGAATTTTGCATTAAAAAATGGGGTTCGGCCAAATCAAGTCGGCGTTTCAAATACCCGGACTACTCGACGAAATTGCCGTTCGGCTGCAACCCATTGGTCGCGCGGCCCGAAGTGGCCGATTGGCTAAAATGGTGGTACGACTACAGCTGCGTTACGCCGCAGCAGTACCGCCACATCGAGTCGACTGTTTTGTTTCCTACAATGTTTCACCCGTTTGCGACCGATTTACGAAAATTTGAAAATGTGGTCTGTTCAATTTTGTATATTAAATAATTGTAACTCGTAAGTAGGGTTGTAAATTTCAATAAAAACTATTTGCGATTGCAAGTTTCGGAAAAAGTTTCACTGAAGGATTGAAACTTTTATTTAGATAATATAATCTAAAATTAATAAAAATTTAATTCATATTTTTGCGTGCTAGGCGTCTCGCTAATGCAAAATGTTCTTGCCAGTGCACTGGGGGGGGGGGGGGCAAATTTACTTTAAAATTTTTTTTTGACTTGTAAAGGACGCGAAACCTCGGTATACAGAATTGCACTGAGAGTATACGCGTTACGCTCTGAGCTACGCTCGACCCCTATTTATACAATTTGAAAACATAATCATATAAATAATAATTTTTTTATTTTAACATTTAATTAGTTGTTTTACTATTAATATTGCTATTATTACTATTACTAAAACTTAATATATTAATATTATTAACTAATTATTAAAAATAAAGTTATAAAATAAGTTAATGAACTTTAACGTAAAGGGTGTTTTTGATGATTTTAAACATTAAAATAGAATTTTTAAACCAAAATTGCTAAGTTTATATTTATGTATAATTGTATACAAAAGTACTATATATTTATAGAAAGTTTTCATAGTTTACCCGGCTATTATGCGCTTGATGCTACAATTTTATATTGTTTATTACGTAAATATAAAATTAAAATGTAAAAAATAATTTATTTAATTATGGTGTGGATCGAAAATTTTTGGACAATTTTTAACCAGCTCGCGCGCGCTACACCATTGAATGATATTGTCGAATTTATGGTCAAATTAAAGATTAAACGTTACTTAACAAATTGATACCAAGCAATGATTGATATCTTGTTTAATTTGGAAGTTAAAGCCATTTCTATAAACATTGTCAAAATATTTTTTGTGCAAAACATTAAAAATTTTGCTAATTTCTTTTATTAACAGTGCAAATGGCTAAATGGAGAAATTTTGTTCAATCCTTAAATTTTGACATTTTGCGTAAATTGACGAAATAATAATTTAAGGGCTTATAACATCATATTTTAAGCATTGTAATTATTCAAATTTTATATCATTTGATTTTGTCGTTTTAAATAAATATTTTGTTAAATTTTTGGCAAAAATAATGAGTTTTCAAGCATTTTTTGACTATTGACAATTTATAATCAGGCAAAATTATCAATGATAAGCAATTTATTTGATAATATTTCTGAGTAAATTATTCTTAGTAAACATAATTTTTAAAAATTATGTATAATTTAGCAAAATAAAATAATTTTAATATTAACAAATTTATAACTTTTTGAAAAAACAATTTTAAATTCTTGTCCAAAATAGTTTTTGACAATGTTCATTAAAATGGCTCTAACTTACAAATTAAACAAGATATGAATCATTGACTGCTACCAATTTGTTAAGAAACGTATAATCTTTAATTTGATCATAAATTTGACAATATCATTCAATGGTGTAGCGCGCGCGAGCTGGTTAAAAATTGCCCAAAAACTTTCGATCCACACCATATTACAAAAAATAAATTTACGTTTAAACATTTAAATTTGAAGTTGATATATTTAATTAATTTTTATGCTCTATAACTATAAACGATAGAAGATTTTAGCATAGACAAGTTGACTTATCACATTTTGATTAGTAAACATTTGTAATATTAATTTTTAAAACTTTTTATGGATAATCAGAATGATATATAAAAAGGTATATATAATAAATTCGGCATATTTAAGTTTAGTTCAATTTTCTTTATTGAAGCGATATATTAAGAAATTTATCGCAACTCTTAGTTCCATTGCACTATTCAACTATTTTAGCTACATACTTCTGAACAGCACTGTGTGGTTATAGAGTTGTAACATGGAGTTTATAAAGGGTTTAAGTGTATTATTAAATAATAAAAGTATTATAGAACTATACTTTGTACAATTTATAATTCATAACGAATTATAGATGATTAAAAGAGTCTTGGGTGTGGATGGATAAGTTAGGTTTCAGGTATATATTTATGGGTTAATTTTTATAAAGTTATTAAAAACTTATTGATACTTTTCATATAACATTAATAAATGAGCATTTTTTCAAAACTACGAATTTTTACATTAAACAAAAGGTAAAATGGAACTTGGACATATTCGCGTTGGACGACCACGCGGATACATTGTGTGGCGAAATCGCCGGCGACGCGACCGTCGCCGAAACCATCATGCTAAAGCAGATGAACGAGATGTTCGATCGGCTGCTCGGCGTCGGCCACGTGCCGATGACCGCCTGGCGGCCGTGGGTGACCGCCATTTACGCGACGCTCGACGACATATTTGCCGACGTGAATCACGTGCAGAAGTTGCGCTTCATCCAGCACATTCGCGAATATGTGCAGGGTGTTTTCATGGAGTGCCGCACTGCTACCGATAAGTATCAATGGAAATCGATCGACGAAATGCTCAAGGTAAATTGTGTTGTAGTAAAAAAATTTTAAACGTTTCAACGGATTTATTCTTGGTACATCACACGGATAAAATCCTCTAATTGTCAAACGTGTTCTAATATGTTTCTCATATGTACTATCTCAATTCTTTCGCTCTAGCCTGATTTTTCTTTTAGATTAGTATGAGTAAAGTTTTAATATAAATCTAACATTTATTAAATTCAGCTTGTTATTAATTTATATTTTAAAAGTTAAACTATTTACAAATGTTAATTTTCATCTAAAATTAACTAGTGCGAAAGAATAGCGCGATTTATTGAGATGGCGCTCATAATTTAGTTTCGGATAAATTAAGCCAAAACAAAATTGGCGCTTATAAAAACGATTTTTAACTAGATTAATCATTGCATCTAAGTCTAAACAATAAGCAGTGGTTCCTTTATTCTAGCCTTTGGGCCATTACAATAAACCCTATTTCACTAAATTTATCATGGAATTATGTAAATATTTAAAATTAAAAATAAACTTTAGAATAAAAATAAGATTTATAATGGTTTAAATAATTTAAAAATTTAAAATTGAGTGTATTAGAAAGTTATAAATTTTAGTATAGTGGCCCCGGGACTACATATAAGAAAACGCTGAAAATAGCTTAATATATTAAACTTATATTGAACTTGCATTGATTTTGTCGTAATCAAAAATTTCGTTATGAGCAAAGTGGAGAATATAAACAACTTAGCTGTATGATTTTTATTAAACTTATATTAAGGGTTGTTATAATTGCTAAATTATTCTTAAAAAATTTTGTGGTGAAATATTTTAGAGTTTTTTCTAACAAGATCTAGGGTGGCTAAGAAAAACCGAATTCTGCTCATGATATAATAAACTAAAGTTTAAATAAATATTAATATTCCATTCAATACTGAATAACATTTAAATGATATTTTAAAACTAGTTTCATTATATAAAAACAAAATTACATTTTATTTACTAATATAAATATTGGCAGTATTTTATATAAAAAGTTATATAATTAATTATAACAAGTTTATATATATATATATAATATTTTAAAATATTTATATTATACATAATCAAATAAAATATTTATTTTATAATTAGATTTACAAAGTATAACTTGCTATATTTTTAAAAAATGTTTCATTTTATCATGGCATAATTTGTATCTGTAAAGTAGATTTAAAAGCAAATGATGTTGTAATTATACAGATTAATATCAAAAATATGGTTTATATAATAATTTGGCTCTAATTTAAAAATTAATTTCAAACATGTACATTTATGCAAAATACTAACAAGGCTAATGAGGAGTTTCAAAAAACAGATGCGCATGTGGTCGGGAGGCGCGATGGCAGTTTTCGACTGCGCCGCCTACTTGGAGGACCTGTTCGTGTCGGAGGCCGAGTACGCGGACGCGCGGCTCCAGGAGTTGAAGGACCTCTCGAATAAGGCCCTCATTATCGGCAATGACGTGCACTCGTTCGAGAAGGAGCTGAACGATATGCGCGGCGACTACGCGAAGACACTTAATATGGTGGCGCTTACGGCGCTGCTCGACAAGTGCTCGGCGGAGGCGGCGCTGCAAACGATCGTCGATTTTCTGGCCGAAGTCGAGGACCACATTCTCGCCGTCAATCGCGAGATACAGGCGGACGCGGCGCTGAGTGACGTTACGAAATTGTACGCTAATCGGGTCGTGACCAGTGCCGGCGGCAACTGGCGAATTAGCATCATTATCGATCGCTATCATCATTTCGATGCTTACGACAAAGAATAGCAAGTTATTTTAATTATGCTAGCATAGTTCTATGAGAACTTTATGGCAGCTATTTATTGTAATTTCGAATAAATGAAACTATTTCAGTTTGAATATATTGTGCTAATTTATTTATTTATATTATTTATTTAAAATTTTTAAATGTTTATTTTCTTTATATCCAGTTTTTTTTCGGCCGTTTATTAAGCTTGGTAAATTAGTTGGTAACCAACCAATGGTAATAGTTGTATATTTTATATCCGAGTAGTGTAAATTTTATTTTGATATAATATTGAATATTGATTTTCAACTTAGAATCTACGATTTAGATTATCTTACGTTTAGCTTTGCTAAAAATTATACTATTTATATAAAATATTTATTTTGTAAAATTAAAGTACAGTTGCATTGATTAATAATTGAACATTATTCAGTTTAATTTTAAATATTAGTAAAATGAAAAATTTAAAACTTTACTTGGATGCAAAATATAAAACTATTAGCAAGCTTAAAAATTTAAAACGGACGAGAGAAAACTCTTTGTTTATATCAAAATTATTTAACTAATTTGTATATAAAATTTATTTTGACCACATATAGACTACAGATATTTTAATTGGTGAAATATTATTTTGTTATTTATTATTTTAGCATATTCGATTTTTATATAACAGGCGAAGGATAAAAATGAAAATTTTTTGAATATTAAATTTTGCTAATTCAATTCATAATTTCTATTGCAAATATTGTAAATTAATTATTTGGGAATATATCCATACTGATTAATTTAAATTTATAATAATATTTAGCAAGTTATTAGTATTTATAGATTTGTGACCCGAAATACTTGTTATGCAAACTTTTTTTTTAACTTATATTTAAACTTATATAATTATTTCGGGGGTCGAGCGTAGCTCAGATGGTAACGCGTATACTCTCAGTGAAATAGATCAACATTTCGCCTCCCTCACGAGGCAAAAAAAACTGATAAAAATTATCTTGCTACTCCAGTGCACTGCCAAGAACATCTTGCATTAGCGAGACGTCTAGCCCTCAAAAATATGAATTAAATTGAATTAAATTAAATTTTAATTAAATCAAATTAAAAAATGATTTATTTATTAATTAAATGTTTCAGTAATATAAAATAGGTATATTAATAAAAATACGTATTTAAAATTATTTTTTTAGATTTGATACATGTTGACATAAATTTGCCCAAAGAGTGTTTCTGTTATGGGTATATACAATGTATTCATTTAGGCATCTTCAAATCCGCTACTAATGTTGTACGGCGTACCTTGTCGCGCCCCATCAACCTTTACAAACAACACATCCCCTAATAAACTATTTCTTATGGTAAATTTGTTGGCGCTCTTAACGGGTATCATCGACCTCTACAAACTTTATTTTGTATTGACATCATGGTTTAAGTTTCATATTGTTGTCTCAAACCATCAGATTATAAATTAAATTATAATATTTCCCTAACGCGTATTTAACCATATTTAACAGATTTTACATTTGTTTTACTAATGGTAAAATGACAAGATTATTAAATAAGAAAACAAAAAATATATCTGTAATTAATTGTAATTAACACAAAAAAAATATTTAATATTAAATAAATTTAATTTGAGTAATATAATTTAAAATATATTCTTTATTTTTAATTAAAATTTTAAAACGCTTGTTTGGTCCAACTACTAATTATTGGTTAGTACATGAATAATTAGTTGTTTGACCAAGCGCAATTTCTAAAATTTTAGTTAAAAATAAACCGTATAATTTAAAGCACATCAATTTGGCAAAAATTACTAAAATAAAATTGTACAGTGCATAATCAAACAATTGACACAGCACAAAACGAGTTAAACAAAAACTATTCTCGCTTTTCAATGCGGACGACAACGCGTTCGGGAAAATTCATGTGAAAGACCGACTTCTTGTACTGCACGGGAACGTCGGTGCGGGCGCTGCGCACGAACCGAAAGCGGCGGACGACGTGCGCCAACGCGAGCTTCGCCTCCATGAGCGCGAAACGCATACCGATGCAGTTGCGCGGACCGGCGCCGAACGGCAAGTACGTGTACGGCCGAATGCGGTCGCGGTTCGCGGGCAGAAAGCGCTCCGGCATGAACCGCGCGGCGCTCGCGAAGAACTCGTCCGAGCGATGCATCGCGAAGATGGGAATCTCGACGACGTCGCCCGCGCGTAGCTTAATGCCGGCGCCGGGCAGTCGGTAGTCGGCGCCGGCCGTCCGAATCACCTTCAGGAACGACGCGTGCAGTCGAAGTGTTTCGGAGACGACGGCGTCGAGAAACGGCAGGCGCGCCAGCGTCTCGCGATTCCAGTCGCCGTCGGCGTCGACGTCGGCGGCCGCGAGTTCGTCGAACAGGCGACGCTGCGCGTCCGGATTCAGCGCCAACTCGTATGCCGCGTACATCAGTGCCGTCGCCGACGTCTCATACCCGGCCAGCAGGAAAATGAACGCCTGCGCGAGGATCTCGTCTTCCGTCAGCTGTTTGTTCGAGAGGTTAACCTTCAGCGCCTTCTCCTTCGCCTCCATCTCCTCATCACCTTCGGTGTATTGTTTAAGATTTTTAAGCAAGATTTAATTTGCAAATTAAGTTTAACTCTATTGTATAATGATAACTATTGCTATTTGTCAGCGTAAACCATGTAATAATAATTATTTTATTAATTTAAGTTAATTGTATTAAGAATTGTTTACTAAATATTATAGCATATAAATGTATGTATGTTTTATGTATGTTTTATTTATTAATAGTACACTAAATAATTTAAAACATTCTTATAAAAATAAATTCCGTATACAAATAAGTGCAATCTGAATATATTTATAAAAGTATAAAAATGATAACATTTAATAAATTTTAAGCAACATAAACGCTTGATATTAACACTATTATTTTTAATAGCTTTGATGGCTGCAAGCAAAGAAAAGGTATATATAATTTCACCTGGGACCCCACCCCACCCCCCCCCCAACGCGCTGTTATCATTGTGAATAGCGGCTAAAAATACGCTGTTAATAAAGAGGTTTTTTGTACTATT
>JAQIXC010000258.1:0-35268 GCA_034697605.1 Metabelba pulverosa | reverse complement strand
GGCCATTCGCAGCTAAAATGTGCCGAACCTCACTATAAATGACCAGATCTTTAATTCTATACTAAATTCAATTAAATCGGGTACTGACCGATCCCTCATCCAACGAGTAAGTTAATTAAAAGAACAGAAGTAATACAAAATAATAAAACTAATATATAATATAACTTTAAAAATAATATAATAATAATAGTAATTATGCAAAATTAATACCACTATAATATTTACATAAATATAAAAACTTGAATAAAATAGCACAGTCTAAATGTGCGATATGTGTAAAGCAGACGAGGTGTGGATTCTTACCTCCTCTTCGCGAGCAGACCAGCGCCACCGACCAGATTAGGACCAATTGTATGACTAACAGACAAACTGTTTTGATTCGCATCTTTGCTTCGAATCGCAATATGCGAACCAATTATCGCATATATTATCCGTTAATTCTGTCTCTCTCTGCACGTCTCGCCAAACCTAGACATCAAAATAATTAACAACTTAGTAATTCATTCAAAATGCATGTTTATTTTCGTCTATATGCTATTGCTTTTATGTATATTTATCAAAATTTGTTTGAATACATTTTTTAAAACTTAATTAATAATTCTAATATTAACTATTTACTGTAATAATTATACTGTTGCATTTAACCTAGACACCCAAAACGGGCCGGGCCGGTAAATTTACATGTTCGGGCCGGGCCGGGCCGATTTTGGTGTCTAGTTTTAGCGGCTTTGTAATGTCACTTTTTAAAAATTGATACTTTCAGTTCACAAAAGAGTTCAGGTTAAGATAGGAATCGTTTAAAATAATCTTGGTAAAAATAACTAAGATTAGTTTTAAAAAGATTAAATCAGCTCTCAATAGAAGTTTTAATATACATTGGTAGGATAATTCATTTTAGCACTGCACTTTATTAATAATTAAATTTTTAAACATGATAAAACTAAAACAAACTTAAGACAACTGACAATTGATGAATAGCGTGGAAAACAAACCGAAACGAATTTTTAAAAGTTTAAACTTTTATAACATTTAATATATTATACAAATTACAATCAACAAATAAATATATACAGTATTTCGTATATACTGTATATCAAAATAAACTTATAATCTTTATATTAGTAATATTACAAAAGTATACAGTACTAAAATTTTATTTAGCGTTATTTGTTTAACTATTTTAAACATTATAATTACAAAACTTGTAAAAATTTGTTTCGGTTTGTTTTCCACGCTATTCATCAATTAAACAATTATCAAAAAAAAAAAATAATGTAAATAATAATAATAATATTTCATTGTTAATTTATGCTGTCTACGACATATTTATAGATTTTATGTTATTCTTATTACATTTACTTTATAATGTACAAAAATTAATCTAGCTAAAAAACGTTTCTGTGCTGCAATTTTAAATTTATTTTAAGCAATTCTTATTATTAGTTAATATAATACTAAACTTTAACTTTAGCATGATTAAAATAATCTTTGTTTTATATTAAAAGTTATCTGAAACGAAAGCTAAAAATATAAATGAGTTTATGATTAACAAGATAACATTGATAAGAATAGTCTTGCCTTTTAAATAGAATAATTAAAAATTCATATCTCGACTAAAATTCTTTCAATTTTGTTGCATTGTATTGAACGCATAATAGAAATTAATTAAAAATTTATCAATACCTATGAAAAATGATATAAAAAATCTATCAGAAAGAGTATTACAGTTAACCAGAGAAGCATTGTATTGACTTTTTACCAACTCCTGTAATTCATAAGATTATATTGTATATTACACTGTTTAATTTTGCGTATAACGTATGCTAAATAAGAAAGCATTTAAAACTCTAAGCAAGTAGTGATCGATAAAGTGATTTCGCCGTCAATTGATTGAACTGAACGCAAAACCGAGAGCCAGAGTCGTAAAGTTGTACAGTTGTACAGATGTAAAGTTATACAGTGCAGTTTGTACGGTTGTCGAGATGTAGAGTTTGCAAAGTTTGCTTTATTACGTAATGAGTTAATCAAATTAAATACTGTTTGGCAGTAATTGAGAGACAGGCATAGCAAGGCATGGCATAGCATGGCACATGGCACATTCGGGCAAGTTTTGCGCCCGAAGAATTGCTCTTGGTTAATTGGTTAAAAATAGATTTGTATTGAGAATGAGATAAAGTTTTTAAATAAATAATAGGCACACTATCAACACACTCGCAGACAATGATGAGCTAACAAAAGGGCGAAATAAGTAAAACTCAATTCATTTTCACTTTGAGGCCAATTATATCGAACGACACTTTGGGGTTAATGCGAATGCGTTTCATACGAACCAGTTATCGGTTTTAAGTTATACATTGCATTCGAAAGAGTGAAAGAGTGAACAAAAGTGAACAAATGTTTGCCTCCATTCAAAAGTGTTGACCTAAAAAACTGATGGGCAAATTAATTTCTCACACAATGCCAACATTCAAGGCACAAATTGTGTGAATTATGAGTTGCAGTTTTAATTAAAATATTTCTTTAATACTCAATATTGTTATTTCAATATAAGGCATGTATATGCTCACAAAATCATGCCATGTTAAACCATGTTTTAGCAATGTTACTTTGTCTTTCCTCATATCAGAATATCAGGTTTTCTTACTTATAACTTATAAAGTTAAGAATTTTGCAATTTTTTGTTATAAACAATGTAAACTGTGAAAATTTAACTTATAAACATTTTGCATAACGTAAGCCCACCTATATTACCTCGAACATGCTTTACCAGTTGTGCATATTTATGAGAGAGAGAGAGAGAGAGAGAGAGAGAGAGAGAGAGAGAGAGATGCCATTTTTTAATATGATGTTTTGGGATATGGATTATGGAATGTGTACTGGAATATCTATTGTTTGTATTGATTAACACAGATACTTAGTTTAATTTGTGAATTATTTGTAGCTTCAAATAATTAGTTTGGCAGTATTTTATAGTTTTTTAATTAATTTTTTATTAAATTTATTTTCTTTCTTTCTTTTGTGATTTTGATTCACATTTATTTGTATTGCTTTACATTATTTAAGTTACGGTATAATTGTATTGCAATATACGAAGTATTCTTAAGAGCGAAAGAAATATATTTTTATGAGATTTGCTCTTTGTTTGAGAGTTACACCGAATGCCACTCCAGAGCATCGGTGAGAAAGTTTGCATTTCCGACATAAGGTATTTGTTATAAATGTAAGTCTATTGATGTGAGAAAAGCAACTCAAATAAAGTCTATTATTTCACACTTTTATTACTATAAATCATAGATTGTTTGAATCATTGTACCATCACATACGCCGCACACATACATTTCAACCATTGCATTAAATAATTGCACAAAAATATTATACAAAATAAATATTTAGTTAAAAATTTCAATTAAAATATTCATTTCAAATGTGCTTTTGCGCGAAAGATATTTTAAAATTAATTGTTTGCATTGAAATTAATGGCTTCGAACTGTACTGGAATTGTGAGCATAATTTGAAATTTGATTAAAACGACGAAAATTTTAGTTAACATTTAATTATAATATTCTATTTATGCATACAATTTGCAAGTTAGCAATTAATCAAAACAAAAGCCAATTTAGCAATGGCTATGCAATCAAATACACAGATATTCGCTTAATGGTAAATGGTCGGTGCTGGGTAAAACATTTACCATTAACCGAATTTACCTCTATCCGTATGTTGTACAGTAAGTACGTCTTGATAAAGTTAAATACATAGAACGTTATTTGTTATGTATTATTCGTTAATAATTGCCTAAAAGCCAAATTGGTCGCAGTTTTATACATTCTCTGGTTTAGTCTTTTAGCATTTACGGAACCATTAGTAATCATTTGAAATATTATGCATGATTTTTTTTCTTCAATTAATTTAATTATTTTGTACTTTATTTTAAGAGTAATAGACTGTTTTTAAAATTTTATAGATATTTTTCTACTCAGTTTACTGTTTGCCTAATTAATAAATGATTTAATTACAATTAACTATTTGTTTAATAGCAAGCAATGGACACAATTTCAGGAAACAATTTCATTCTATATTTATAATGTAAAATGAAAGATAAAACGAGGTTTACTTCAAAAACCTATTAACTATAATCTAATTTGTGGTACAGTTAACGCATTTTTGTTAAATAACAAAATGTTTGAAAAATATTGCTTTTGATACAGTTTTTACTAATAAACGTTGTATTGGTAATGCTATGCGTGCTATGAAAATGAGTGACTATTAAACGAATTTTACTATTAAGCGATTTACTAATAAGCGACAGCTTTAGCATTACATCTCCCATAGGACGCGCCGGTGCTATCAAAATGTGTTACCACTAACCGAATTTACCATTAAGCGGTCGGCTCTTATCCGTATATTTGTGTAGTTGCTGTTAACTCGAAATTACTTCCATTTATTTGATTTGCATTAAAAGATTAATTAAAGAATTTTTTCAAATTTAGATTATGTGATATAATAATACAACTTATGCAACAATTTAAAAAATCATTCTAAATTAATATAAAAATTAAAAGATGTTAAAGTGATTTTTGCTATAATTACACTTATTAACAAAACTTGTTCTTCACAATAACTGCATTTATTTTTCATACTATACAGTATATTTTCATAATTTTTGTAATATAATTGCAAATATAAGCAAAGCATGAAAATAAAAATGATTTTTTCCGTATGGGCTATAAATACAAAACATATCCAAAGGTCTCATCCGGTGAGTCGAATACAATTTCAAAGATTGTCTACAACTTAACTATGTTTAACAGAATTGGTTGGGTTTAAATAAGCATTATTTTAAAAATATGCAGTATAAACTGAGGATATTTACAAATTAATTAAACTTAGAAAACATTTGAAATGATAAATTAGAAAGTATTTTATTTAGATTATTTTCGGAAATATGTGGATTTGCTTTTCCGGTCAAAACTCAGTGAGTATATGTAAAAAATTTTCATAAGCTTTGACTAAATCCTCCTTGTGCAATTCAACTACTGGGTACAACATAGTACTATGCTGCAAATAGTAAGATGTAATACTGGTAACACTATACCTTACCAGAGCGAATAAGCGCCGGTATCTAATATTTATTAATGTTTTATATCCAAAGACATACTGTATAACAGTTGGTCTATCAGTTCTGGACAATGTCTAAAGGAATGGAAATTTAAAGAAATGTAACTTTTAAGGTATAAATTTTTGAAACCCAGAATAATTGGTTTGTATGTATGGCTAGCATTTGGTTTATTCTGGATAAACAACAATAGACTCAAAGCTGTATTATTTGCAAATGAAAGGCCCAGTTATGTGAGTGTGAAGACAGACTGCGAGCAAACAGTTTCGCGACTCTCGGTATCGGTATTGTCGCGATAGTGCTATTGTCGGTACTTTCGGCCAATTCAGACGTTGAGCCGATTTACATACTGTACACTACAGTACACTGCGCTATAGCACAGTATTGTACAAGGTTAAATTATTAGCAAAAAGGCGGAATAAGCTCTGCCTTCACAGGAATTCTATAGATACACGAGTGGTTTTACCGGAGATCTCAAGCAAAATATGTTCAGCCATTATGTCTTGTTTATTGAACTTTTCTACTGCATTACTCAAGTTAAACCAATCACCATGCAACATTACAATTGTATCGACGCTCAGTTCTCTATATTTTCAAATCTCAAATCTGAGCGTCGGATCAAAATCTTCTCATGCTAAAGTGTCTGTACTGTTTATGCTTCTGTATTATTATCCTGATATACCGGTATCTTAGAATAAAAATACATTTATTTAATTTTAGGAAATATACTTTATAATTATTAATAAACTATTTATAATTATAAAATTGCTAAGTTGTTTGTCTTGAGATACAAGTAAATACAAGCAAACTTATTACCTTACATAATAGTTCACTAATAAGTAGAAAAATTGAGCAAATTATTGATATTTATGATATAAACCTAAAAACACATGTTTAAAGTAGGTTCGCGTTTTAAGAGGTAATATAATTGCAAAAATATTATTATGAAATACAGTATATAGTTATAAGTTTATTTAAATTGGTCATTTTAGTTATCAAAATGTTATTTAAGCGATTTTTCAATGTTAAACAAGAAAGAATGGAGCAAAAAGTAACATGTTTAAAGCTGGTTAAGCCATGTTTTGTGATCCAAATCGAAAACGTGAGCCGAAAGCCACAATTGAGGCACTTTAGAGATCAATTGTCTGTTTATTTGTAGCTCTGATTAAACATATCTGATATGAAGACAGATATAAGCAATCGATACAATGTTTAATATAATAGCGAATGCCTTATACGGTATGCCTTAGTTTGTAAAGTCTGCAAAACGAGTGAATGAAATCGGTTGCCGTATACTAGTCGAGTAGGTCTTACAATAATAGTCGGTGAGTAGAAACTACCTGAGCACATATGTTATTTATTCAATCAATGTGATCAATGACATATGCTATGTATGCCATAGACTATATGCGATATACTGTATGCCATGTATGCCATGTATGCGATTTATGTCTATTCTATTCGGTTTTCGCTTTTATATGCTTTAGTTCAGTCTTTCTTTGGGAAAGCTATTGAGTGAAGAGAAGAGAAAAACATTGTATGTTCTGCTCTGTTCTGCTCTATGCTCTCATTATACTACGGTTTGTGCCAACACTACCCCACTATTTTCGGCTAGTATGTTTCTCGGCTTTCGGACACATTACCAGAAAGCAAAGAACAGGGCGAGAAGGTGGGAGAGTGAGGGCACAGGCACAGAGCACAGGCACAGAGCACAGGCACTTTACAATTCTTCGACACAACCGCACAAATCAATTGTTAAAAAAAACTATGCGTTAGCTGTAATGGTTAGAGGAAGTGGTGCATTGAAAGCATGGCTAGTGATAGCGATGGCAGGATTAAATATCCAGTATAACATGTTAACCATGCTAACTTAGTCAATGTCAGCGAATACTTTTTGTGTTCAAAACGATTTATATTTATTTTTTTTTTCGGTGAAGTCTGACAAATAAAAATGAAAATCATATCAATATAAAAGTAATGCATTATTTATGCATTTATTCGGAGAATGCACTCAACGTTAGGATATTTAAAGATAGAAATAGATAACGAAAACAAGTAGCGACTAATTGATGGCAATAGTTGAGTAGTTGAGTCGAGTTTGCGAACGACGCGAAACATCTGCGAGTCTTCGACTAGTCTTCGAGTGTTTGAGTTTTGGCGAAATTGCTTTCGTAAGACTGACTTCCTTTCGCAATCAACATCAATGACCGATTCCAGACAGCTATGGGTACGGGACAAGACATACCAGTGCCAGCACTCACTCTGCCACTGCCAGAGTGGATGGGACGGACTCATTCTGATGGCGAGGGTTCAAACCTGATTGCATTGCATAAATCGAGTAATTGGTTTGCCTTTAGTGTACAATTAGACAAATGACGCCGACTTTTCATTCTTTTAATATGATTTGATGAAACCGAATGATTATTATCTTAAACGCTATAAATGGCATAAACGGCATAAACGGCATAAACGGTTGGGCGGTATTTGACTTTTGAATTTCGATTAAGTGTTTAAATCAAAGGAAAAATAATTGTTTCGACGATTAATGGCTCGAATCGAAAACGAAAAGAGCATAAAATATTACCCACATATCGGTGTAAAAATAGAAATGAATTTTAGACCAAAAATTGTCGACAAAATTCAATAGAATGGGTAGAATGGCTCGAATGGCTCGAAGTTGGAGTCAGTCGTCCGTCTCGTTCATAGCAGAGTCGGTGAGAACAGAAACCGAGTGCTCGCAGAGGATGAGAGGAATGCCAGCGGCACTCAAGCTGAGGGAAAGACAGCTCGAGAGCGAGAGAGAGAAAGAGCCAAGGACACGAGAGTCTAAGAGCCAACTGCAGCAGCAGAGCCGACAAGCAGTGGTGTGAGTGTGAGAGCCATTCGAAAGGGAATGTAATGGCAATCGCCATCACAGCACAGCATCGCAGCAATCGCTGCAATCATACGAGACCTGCGATGTCTCCCAAGTGTGCAATCGATGGCCAAATTCGCCGCACAGTTGTCAACATAAACTCTAATCATTTCTATTTTCGCGTTTCGCTCGAAAACTATATTATTTTAAAAGCTATTCGAATATTTCGACGCTTTTACTCCACTGTCACTCATATTTGAAAAGAATATAAATTTATTGAAACGTTTCAAACATTCTATAAGTTTATTAGATTTTTCCTGTTTTTCAAATTTCATGTTTTTTGCCAATAAATTCAGTTATATTTCACGTTTTCATTAAGTTTAGTATTGCTTTTAAAATTAACATTTGAGCCGAACCTCTCCGCCCAGAGAGCCGAATGAGTTATTTTCAAATTTCAAGTTAAAGTTGAGTTGAGTTGAGAGAGAAGTCGAATACTGTGTTGGATATTGTGTGCACTTCTTCGTCGAATGACTGCCGCTTATTGCGATTCAACAAAAACTCAATTACCAGAGAGGCTAACAAAGTATACCTCACCAGCAGTACTGTAGCCATGCCATGTGCCGTCTATACGGGTATACCAGCGTATAAACTGCACTCTCGTAAACCCTAAACCTGCACACATACGCTCATACCTCTCCTACCTCTCCTACTCTCATGCTCTCTGTACGGCTCTGTACAGCTCTGTACGGATGGATCGTTTTCGAAAGCCTTCAGGCATTGCAAGATTGCTGTGAAGGCACACTAGGCATAGGCAAAGGCATAGGCACTCGAATATAAAATACATCGCTTCGCAGGCCTACGGATAGCTATCCAAAAAAGTATTGCCTGCCCTCAGTCTTAACAGTTGCAGATAAGAAACGCTAAATATTAGATTGCTATTTAAACAACAGTATAAATTGTGAGGGAAGAGGGAGATGAGAGAGAGAGAGAGAGAGAGAGAGAGAGAGAGAGAGAGAGAGAGAGAGAGAGAGAGAGAGAGAGTTGGAGGTAATCCGAAATCGATTGTCTTGAGAGATAGCAAACGGATGTCTGTTCTGCTGTTCTGTTCAATTGTATACAAACATATGTCAGTTACAGGTTTAGGTCTACCAAACAAACACAACCAGAAGATGATTATCATTGAAATAACAGAATTGACTTTTGTTCAAATGTTTATTGAACTAAAGCGCAACAGAAATAGAGCCGAGTTTTGCATTAATTAGCTACAGATATGCCAACATTGAAAATATTTTCTATTGTCTAGATTACAACTTTTACACATTACTGTACATAATATTTTATCCTAATAACGACATATTAAATAAATCATAAATAAGTCAAATGACTAAATATTTTACCATTATCTTTGAGAATACTCAATAATAGAAATAGTAGCGGGTTGGTGGTCTATTGGCAAAAAATGCAATGTCTATTCTATAGTTTTTGTGGTGATTAAAAAAAATAACCTCAACTCAGAATAAGCCATAAAAGCCTAAACTGATGGCAAGACCGAAGCGGCCACACAGTGGTAGTCGAGTCGAGTATTAGCAGTGCCAGAGTTGGGTGCATTTTTTGCAAATCTAATGTCTAATGTGTGCTATTTTTCTTCTGATTGGTTACTCCGTTCCACAAAACATAACTACATTTTCATGTGTAGAACGGGTAGAGCAGAGCATAAATAATCAATTGTAAGCAGCGAGTAGTTAGTGGTGAGGCGGCACATCAAGGAAGTATAAATTGCAAATACAGTCTCTCTTAGGTTGACCACATTGGCATGTGTAAATCTTGGCTCATCTCTCCCCCGCTTGCCTTCCCCGTCCAAGTATTCTATTCGTGATTCACTACTATTTAGTACATATACTGTATATATTTCGAATGTTATTTCGAAAATAAAATACCAGTCAAATTTGAATAAGCATAAACAAAACAAACTTTGGCTAATTATTCTTGGCAAAATGTTTAGAAGCAGTATTTTAGGCTAACTGTGTTTCACATGAAGTCAATTGAGATGCGAGTAATAGTTGGAGATGTGTTGGCCGTTAACGAGCAATCGAATGGACATCAATTTGTTAGTCAATTAATTGTATTGCATCTGTGTAAATTTTTTCAACTAATTGTTTGCTGTTTAATGCCATCGACGGCGAAGTGCCGAAACAGTACTTTAAACGAGATTTTATCGATTTTATTCCAAACCAAGTTATTAGTGCGTAATTAGCAATACTCAGCTCTATCGGCGCTGGTCTGGCACTGGTAGGGCAGCTAAACTCGATTAGGTGCCACCAAACACGTCATGCAGAAGCAGCACAACCACTACTCCAGCACTGGTACCATTGCATAGATTTGTCTTATTCTCGTTCTCTAAGCATCGATGTGTGGTTAAGGCCATTGTGGAGAACATAAATCTGACAATACTTTGCTCTTTTCGCCACTAATACTACAGTGCAGTATAACTAAAGTATAAGACCTACTCTTCGCACATATACCACCACTACATACACTACTTTTCAACGGGTATTACGAGTACAGACAGAGAGATAGAGCTGGACCTCACTCTCTGTACACTGGCCTCAGACAACACTCGCCATAATTGAAAGACCGATAATTCAAATCAAATAACAAAACAATGAGTCAGACGTAGTGTAGATAATATGCGACCTCTTCTGCAACTGCCATCAAAACCTACCCTGGATTTCAATTTTGGCAAAAATTCAATTTTATAACCATTTGATTCAAAGCAATATAGATTTCGTAAGTAAAGCGCGAAAGAGATCACAAATTTAATTCCTATGAGACTCTGGTCTATAAGTAATAGTTATTTATGGTTTAGATTCAAACATTTCGCTCCAAACCTCTATAATTGCAGCTAAACTCACATTTAAAAAAATAATCAATTAATTTGTTTTATCGATAAAACACTAAAATTAATTATTGGCAAGATTTTGGCCTTTCAAATGTGCAAAGCAATTTTTGAAAACGATAAATAAACAAATAAAAATAGTTGAAATTTCAAACTTATTGTAAATTAAGATGTAATTTAAGGTTTGGAAAATTTTAAACATAAAACGAACAAAAATTATTTCTAAAAATGAAGTGAAAAAGAGTTTTGAATAATTGATTGATTTGTTGGCTATTGGATCGAAAAGCAAATAGAAATCATTGATTCAAAAGAGAAAGAGAATCGAAATTTCGGCTCAAAAATAGTTCTATTAAGCGATTCAGTGCACGAACGGCGAGGGAAGAGGAGCTGTAATGCCAGTGCCAGTGCCAGTGCCAGTGCTGGTACGTGTGATCATCACAATCAGTACACCATTCCCTTTCAGTGCCCGTTAGACTCGACTACAACAACAGTCTATCATATTTTGTGCTTCGAATTCATTTGAAGCTAAATGTTATTTTAGGAGAACTGCAGACAAAGCAATAGTTTGGTTCAGTTTCTACATAATTAGCGCTCAAATTAAACTTTAATTGTATTTAATCTGAAGAATGCAATTAAATACGTCTTTAATGAGTAATCTGACAGAAAATCTGTAATCAAATGTTGATTTGAGTTGCGTTTGTCACTCATTCGGCTCTTTGTTCACTAATTTTTATGACAAAAACTTTAATGTAATTAAGGATTGGAGATATGGGAGAGAAAAGCGAAGAAATAGTTTAAAATAATTGGAGAAATGAGCGCAAAGAGCGGCAATTAAAGCGAATGGATCTGAAGAGCGGAATTGGCGAACCACTCGTTCGCACAATACGTTAGCCGAAGAGTGAGCCGGAGTTGTGGTCTGAGTTCGGAGAGGAAGCAGCGAATGGGCGAACGCACGGCAAGCGTGAGTCGAGTCGATGTGCGATCGCTATCTCACCAGCATTTCGGCCCTAAATACCGCTCTAATGAAGACTAATTAGCAACGCATTCACTCAGATTGCGGTGAAGAGCTGCTCAACCGCCCGGCCAAATATGACTGTGCACTTCGCACTTATAGATATGTTTTGAGGACATCACTACAACGTCTCCAACACAAACCATTGCATCTATCGTCCAATCTCTGAGTGCACTCGCATTCACATTAAGCTTTGCTAAGCATTTGTTTTCACATTTTAATAGTTTTCGCAGATTTTGTTTATATAATAATTTCGAATTGAAATGACAACAGAGAGAGGCTTACCATTCAGTGAAAGCAATTCATAACTAGAATATGAGAACAATATTCAAAATTTTTGCAAATTTCGAATACATTTGAGAGAAGTGTTAATTCATAGCATGTTATCCGTAAAGGCATTCAGTGTTGGTATTCACTGTTTGTCTATTATTCACAACTACGAGAATACTTGACTTTTTCTCATTTATTTTGATTAAAGAGAGAGACAATCGCCAAACAAAAGCGACGGAAATTTGATCTCATCTCTAGTCCAAACACAAAGCGTTAGCTCAACGTTGAGTCCAGTGTTAACACGAAAGGCGAAAATTGTAGTCAAAGCCGATGTCTAACACATTGACCAAAAACACATTCGCGAGAAATGCAGCAAAACTGGCAAAACTGACTAAAGTCTCGCCAATCTTCGCGTTGTTGTGAGGAACTGAGTTGAGCACAAACAGCACAAACAGCTCAAACAGCACTCGTATGGTATGTTATGGCTGAGTAATGCACTCACATATGCAGCAGCGACTGTGAGTCTCTGCAAAGACCTGCAACTACTGCCTCTCCGCCTGACTGTGTCTGAAGCCCGCAATTCCAGTCTTGGCGAGACTGGCATCGATTGGCCAACCAGTGATGAGATCACAGACCCACCTATTGCACATACACCAGCACATGCACCAGCACCAGCACATACTCTCGTCAGCTAACACGCTAGACTGCCGGTGCTAGAGTGCTCCCCGCTCTCCACACACCGCACTCCGCGCCTGCAATGCCTGCTATGCTTTCGACATTAGTTTCGATGCATTTGCTTCGAAATTATTATTTTCCAAATTTCTATTTAAATCGGTATTACATTGAAGCGACAGAGAAAAGCGAGTCAAGACTGAGCTAATAGTTAAGACAATATTTAAACTCTAAACGGTCAGTGCTGTTAGCACAGGCATCACTGTCACGGACTGACATTTAATTGATCCGAAAAAAATCATTTATCACTAGAGAAAGAAAGAGCGAAAGAGATAGAGAATTAAAGAGAGAATTGAAGAGAGAAACTGATAGAAAGGACTGAGTGTTTGAGCCGAGGGCTGAATCACGCAATTGCTCGAAACGGTGGCCACAGTTTGTCGACAAAGAAGTCAAAAGATGTAAAGAAGAGGAGAAGAGAAGAAAGTGTTTCATCTAAAGCACCTCTTCTGGCGCTCCCGAAAGAGCTATTTATGAGCAGAAAAGCTCGAATTATATGATAGCATGCATTACATGCCTCACAATAGTGGCTAAAGTTAGTGAGTGTTCGCTCTGAGAATTGGTAAGTGACTCAACACTGGCACTAATACGCCGAACCAATAACGAGACAAAATACGGCACCGACACCATCAGTGATAATGTATTAACGGTTCACACTATCGCTCATAACAGCACAACCAATAATAGTAAGAATAATATCTATAATAATAATTTGTCTCAACTCTACTGTACAACTGAACACTGTTTGTCCGAACGGTATCACTGCTCTCACGGCTTTGTTTGCTTCAAATCTAATCTTTTCTCAACATTTAAATACAAAGTCCTTACAATCGAGTATACAGTTACTGTACTGGAAAGTTAACTGCCTACTGTCTGGAGTAGAGCAAAGTGAGATGCTAGATTTCGATATTCTCTCTTATTTCCAGTATTTGTATTTACTTTTGAATCCCTTCACTGGACTCTTAACGTTATTTTTTACTTATTCACGAACTATAGCCAACTTTTCTGTTATACATAAATAAATAATTTAAGAGAAAAGCGCCGATAACTGTGATAAGACTCGAAAGTTTTTTCTATGCATTAAAATTTTATTTGAAAAACTAAACTGAGAGAAGAGGAGAAAATAATACTTCGTAATCATTGAGAGGCAGGTTGTCATTTGAAGCTCATATGCAGTAACGTAACACTAGTCTAGTGTCTGCTTTCCTATTCTCACTTCTATTCACTTCTATTCTCTGCTCTTCTCTGCTCTTCTCTCAACTGCAGAGATGTTTCAAAATCAATAACATGAGTGACAACTATACCAACACTGAGATACGTCTTTCATACGACCAATTCAATGAATAAAAGGACAGCAAAATTGATTTACATTATTGCAAATTATTTATTCACATCAATTTTTGATGTGAACACACAAGAAAAATTTGCGTCAAATAATTTTATTGAATAACAAAAATGCATAAACGCCTTCAATATATTAAACTCAGTTTATGTTTACTCGAATAGAGTACTAAAGTATGTGCTCTACTATTATGCCATAAAGCGGTCAAATTGCTTCGGATATGATAATAAACTAAAGTATATTATCTTTTTTATTATATTACTGCTCAATACTGTCCACTATTAGCGAGTTTTTTGTGCAGACGTATGCATATATTGTAAGTTTTGATAAAATATTTGTTCATAAGTTGAGGTGAAAATAAAAAGGCAATGAATTGGTCGAAAGCAGTGGTAAGAGGAAATAAATTCGATTACAGATATTCACAACTCGAATATATATAACGGCTATTATTGTTATTTTTTCATTCACTACACCATTACCAGCACTGGAGTATTGGGTATATTGTTTTGCGGATTGTTCTACCGTGAAAGCTCACCCGACACAGCGCTGCACCAGAGCTACACCAGAGCTGCCAGAGCTAGAAGCGCCAGCACCAGCACCAGTAGAGCAATATTGCCAAGCCAATCAATATCATAAAACATAATATAAGTCTGAGAGTTGCGGCAATTGTAATAAATTTTCTGTTTCGACGATAATATTTTATATATTGTAATTTTAGACGCAATGAAAATTTGTGCCTCTTTTTCGGTGTCTATCTATTTATTAGAGGATAAAAGTCATGAAGCAATCAATTTCGATGATAATAACTTGATCTGAAAATTTTCGCTAAAAGCAATAAATGTGCAAATTGTGACTCAATTTATTCGTAATAACAAAATAAAATAAAATAAATAAAAAACGACTGAAATGCGAACAAAAATTATATTAATGATTAGATAAGAATATAAAATGTATTAAAAGCTATTCTAACAAAAAATTAATATTTCAAGAGCTTCACTGATAATAGCGATACTAATTATCCTATTATTGTATAAATAGAAAAAACGCGAAATATTTCCATATATGAGCGGAAATGGAGTTTCGAATCAAAAGCTTCATTTGTAGTACAATGTCTTAGTGGGGTATAGAACGTACAATTGTTAGAGTTATGAAACAGTGAAACACCAGGAAGTTTGATGTTCTCAATGTGAGACAAAAAAAACTTTATTCGCATTTTTCGAGTGATACACAACATTGAGCATAATCTCGATCTCATGTTATTCGCGAACAATATGACTCGCATTCTAGCCATCTATTCCACTATCAGACTCTCATCTCTGCAACAATAGATTTTTTTGCTCATTCTCTCCACTCATGCAAGTATGACATAGTATAGAGAGGAGAGGAGAGGAGAGGAGAGGAGAGGAGAAGAGAGGGAGGGAGGGAGAACATTATCTTATCAAATACTAGAGATACGACATAACTGTAATTAGCTGTACGGCACTCACCATCAGACCAATGAGACCAATCAGTTGGATGAGGCCGAGCGGGCCGTCAGAGCCGACAGATGAAACATTTTTCTGACAGAATTACAATGTGTTACTCAATGAAGACAACAGCAGACGAACCGACGAACAGAACTACAGAACTGTATATCTCTTGCAGTCAGTCCTCGTTCGCTATCTCGCACTGAACCTGAAAAGCAGAAAAGAGTTTAGTTATTAATAAATTGTATGTAACCAACAATTTGTTAGTTGCGATAAACGCGAATTTATCAACTGCAATATTACTATATATAGCTTACTCTAACTTATATAACATGTTAAAATAGAATTGAATGCAAAAAGTCAAACATAACTAGATATTACGAGATATTACCAACAATTGGAGAAACTGGAGTACAATTCTAATTCTCTTTTTGGTAATTCAGCGCAAAATCATTAAAATTTCAATTGAAATGAAAAGCCAACAGAGAATTGATATTTTTGTATTAATTCTTGTGGAATAATATCGAATAAAGTTACCCGGCTCTTAGGTTACGTGAATCACTATTGAAATTCCAACTCATCTAGCTATTTATTATTTAATCATGGAATTATAAAAGGATTAGCTTTCAAATTACATTTTATACTCTTATTTCAAAAAATCACATTAAATGCATATAAAGATTAAACTTTTGAATTACTTTTTTTGGCTAATATTTAACATAAAATTTTTTCAAACCCACTCTTAGAAACTTTAGTCTGAGTTTTAAAAATACAAAATAAATTTTTAACGATATTATTATATTCTTCAATAAATATTGAATGTATTTATAAACCAAACGCATACTAAACACGTTATAACGAAAATAAAAGCCTTATTCCTAATTGCAATTAATTATTGATAATTCGTTACGAACTCTTCCAAATAGGTTATGAAATGTATAGCAAACATCGAATGCATTTCTCAGCTGTTTCTACAATAAATAAATAATAAATTTCGTTTATTATTAATTTCTAACGTATCTTACATTAAATTTGCACGCTAAAATATTCAATATTAGTTCTAGCAAAATTTTTTATATAATAAATAACTGGTCTAGACTCTTGACTTACAGGTTATACGGAATAGAATATAATTAGTCAAAAAAGAGTAGGGTCTTTGACCGCAAATTTGGAATGTTCATTTTTTAATTGAGATTTCATGTGGTTTTGAAACAATGAGAAACCGCGTAATAGTCTATCAATGATTCCCTAAATTCAATCCACTATTTAATTAAAGTCTCGAAACATTCACAGATGTGCTCTCTCTCTCTCTCTCTCTCTCTCTCTCTCTCTCTCTCTCTCTATCGGAAGAGAAAATAAAGAGAAATTGGCGTAAAAATGATGAGTCGGAACTCGATTGCACATAATGTTCGTGTGCTTCAGGTTGTGATGAATTAACTCTGTTTTTGGCGATTTATGGCTACGAGGGATGTCATCTGTAAGCGTCATTTCTTACATTCAATCGCAACTGACATCAGCATCGATTGCAGTGCCGACAACACCATCGAGACGAGCACTGAGACGAGCACCGAGACGAGCACCGAGACGAGCACCGAGACGAGCACCGAGACTAACAACGATAGCACGCCTTTCAAACTATTAATGATATTTTTGTCCAAATCTTTGTATTAAAGTTTTGAACTAAAAGAGAACTCTTCATACGATTAGTGCAAATGGTGAAAGCGATTGCCACTCAATGATTGAAATAAAACATAAATCAATGACAATAGTGACAGTAAAAACAAACGTTCAAATATTAAGCATGCTTAAACAGTGGCAATCGTTGCAATCACTTGACGAGATGGTCGCATAGATTCGAGTGCTTTATCGGCCAATGCATTGAATGTTGCAGTGTTTGGATGAGACATAAGCAAAAAGCTAATTTATTTGTGTCAATACTAAGTTAGAAATTAGCCAAATAATGATAATGTGTAATAGCAAAATAGTTGAAAATATTGTTCATCTCAAAAACAGTAAAATATAATATACTGGTTAATTCAATATATAAAGAGCCAGAATCTGCATTTTTAGTCTGGAAAGTGGAACACAAGTGAAGTAAACATGGTAAATAGTAATTGATAACTTAAGCGACTGCATTCTGTATACTTAACTGCTGTACATATAAATAGTTATGTAATAGATATAAATAATTATCTCAAGGGATTAGTGCAGAGATATGTTAGCGACGATTATAGTCTGTATGAGCAGAGAGTTACAAATGAAGAATCGTATTGATGCGGATCACTAAACAAGACACGTAACTAATACTGCGCTGGACTTTGATTCGAATATCAAGTCTCTGTGCGCCGACATTGCAATTACACGTCTGATCGTCTCATCGTCTCATCCCTTCCCATACAATGTACCGACTCTTCAGACTCTCTTTTACGACAACTTCTGTTCTGTTTTTCACTTGTATTTGCAAAATGTCTGATAGAATAGAAAATTGAGTCAATTCTGAGGCCATAAACAATAGTTACTTCTAGACATTGTCTCCCATTTAGTTGGAGACGTAAATAGAGTGAATAGAAGCGCCGATATGTGCGTTGCTATCGAGAAACTACCTCTGATTCGGGCGTTTGGGTCTCAGTCTCTAAGCGTCAATCTTTGTGTCCGTAGAGGAAAATTGTGTTCAAACCGTTTGGGATTCCAATACAACACTTCTCTGCTAAACAATAACACCGAAAGCAGTACTATCTAAGAGAAGAGCCGAGAGTAGAGCCGAGAGTAGAATAGATGTTTCGTCTCTCGTCTTCAGATACCTATTTCTATTGGATTTGCGATCAATTCTGACTAACTTTTCGCACGACTTCACCAATAAAGTAGGACTAAAAATATTGTTTGCATTCCAAGTACTTTAACTCCTCATCCGAGTGGGGACTGGAATTATGCACCGGCTCTACGACTCTTAGTTCTGAGTCAGTTGACTCGAATTCGGTGCTGAATATCAAATCAAAGCAAATAAAAAAAGAGCGAATGTAAGGAAGTTTACGCTTGAATGCAGTCTTATAGTAATGAATTGAATTCAAAAAATGCAAATTCAGACCAAATTATAATAACTGCTAAAAAGATTGTGTCAATGTCTGCAGCGCCGGTGGTTCAGTGCTAACTCATCACCAGTCAGTCCACTGTCAGCCAACAGTCAGCCAACAGTCAGCCAACAGTCACCGAGCAGTCAGTCATCGCTAGGCAGGCAGTGAAGACTCAAGAGTCGGCCAGGTAGGTAGCAATGAACCAGAGATCAAGATTAGCGTATTTGAATAACTTGCAAATGTGTATATTATTTAAAAATTCATAAATTGAGCTTAAAATACAAAAAATAACATTAAATGCAATTTATTTGACTCAATGTTTGATAAAAAGCAAAATTAAACTTTTGCTTCTTTAGAATGTCTTTGAAAAATTAGTGCTAATAATCTTTATTCTCAGTGTGAGAGTAGAGTAAATTAATGACATAAAAGTCATTAAACAAAATATCAAAATCTGGTATATCATGAAAAAACTTGTTTCGAGCGCCACGAATGAGCGATTGACTTAATGGCGTAAATAGATAAAAAATAGCAAGATTGAATTCTATCAAATCTAGACAACTCTCTCCTGCTCTCTCTCTCTCTCTCTCTCTCTCTCTCTCTCTCTCTCTCTCTCTCTCTCTCTCTCTCTCTCTCTCTCTCTCCTCCGTATGTATTGAGTATAAAATATGTAGTATTTTACTGTAAGTAAGTACTATTATAGTATATACTGTATGAGAATATACTGTACAATATATTGCAATAAATTTAGTGCAAATGCTGAGTGAAAAAGAAGAAAAATATCGTTTTTGACATTTGCTATTCATTTGGTTAAACTTATTATTTTTAATTATGCCTCAGATTAATGAGCGATCAACACGACTCGCACTTCTAGTATTACAGTACCGGTCCCTTAGATACGAGTGCAGCCAAGGCGAGCCAACTCTACCTCATGTGCAGCGCCATTAGTTGTAAAGCTCTTGACAAAAACGAAGGCTCGAAAAAGTTTCGACAAATTTTGGTTAAGCTTTCTATTAGAGGCGACTATTGAGGAATGGAATGGTAGGTGAGGTGAGGTTAGGCTAGTTTTTCAAAGTGGCGCTAAAGCCCCAAATGCTTTGTATCCAATAATCTTTTACTGCCATATGTTTGACGCGAATATATGCGAAGATTGTGTTATTATTTTCTCGCATTTCAACTAAAATCTATGTTCGACTCAACTCTGGTTGCATTGCCGGTGCCGTTGCCTTGCAGTCGGCGTAGTTGTCTAGTTGTGTAGGGTTTGGGTTAGGGAACAGTTGCAATCAAAATCCATTCCAATTCTATTCTGAGCAATTGTATGAAAGCAAAGGTGATTCGTGTCAGGGCGTGTGTGCCTGTATTGCGGGCAAAACAAATTGAGACATTGAGCACAACTACGCCTTCAGTTGATCTAAGTCTGCCAACTCTGCCAACTCTGCCTACTCTGCCAACTAATACAAAGTACGAGTGCTTCGATCGAAAGCCCATCCGAACTGAACTGGACTAACAAACACGAGACGACTCGCGAATCGTTTTCTATTATAAATTCCTTTCTCTCGACTCCACCAGGAATTCAAATAACGAAACAAAATAAGAATTATTACTAAAACTTATTTTTCTCGTTCGCAATGCCAGTACCGGTACATAAATTGAAGATATCTGTCAGAAAACAATTTCATTTCTTCTTATTTACTAATTTATTTATTTTGAAATTTAGTATAATTTAGCGCTAAAACGCATTTATACCACTCATACCACTCATACAGTCAGAGTCGTATCAAATGAGTGCGAATACGCTTTTGACGGCTTTATTAATTGCAGTCTAGAAAACGAGTCGATATACGACTCAAATTTTAAATGCTTTCCACTTTTTTGACGCAAATTAAAATGAGCCGAAAAAAGAGTTTTGTTAGTTATGAAGGCTTTTGAATGTTTCAACTCATCGCTCGCTTTTCATGGTTTGAGAAATTAATTGAATGTTCGCTACCTTTTGGCAGATATTTGAACAAAAAACTGCAATTTTTCAGATCCATTAAGCACTTGTGTGTAGTTATCCACTTTGATGTACATTTACGCCCTTTTAGACAATTTTTAACAACAAAAGCTACTTTCACTATATGTATGACAAAACCAAATAATGTTGTCTTTTGTTTTGGCAATAAATTTCACAATTTTAATATATTTCAACGCGAAGTTAATTCGGGAAAAAAACATTTCTGGCTTTTAGTGGCAGAAAAGTTCGACTAAGATATGGGAAATATGATCTCACGATCGAAGCTCAACAAATACTTTCTATCAAAATTCGTTTTCAGTTTTTTTTTTTTTTTTTTGAAAATTCAGCAAAAATTTTAAGTTTTTATTTCTGTTTTTTTTAAATATAAAGTTAATAGCAAAAAAAATTTATTGCTTGAGTTTAATCTTAATGTGAATTTCTAATAAAACATACAATTAAGATAAGTTTCAATTACTTTGAAATTAAAATTTGTAAAAATGCCTTCACTTTTGAGAAACTACTGCTAAAGGCCATAAAGATGTCGAAAAGTGACTTTTTAAAGCATTTACGACTGAATGTTTAGTATAATGTAGCTGTGTAAAAAAATAATTAAGATATTTTTTAAAAACAAATTTTTAAAAATTGTAAAGGTAGAATATATATCGAATATTCAATTTCGTAATATTGCCTGAACTATATTACTGTATTTAAAATTCAATAAATTTATATACTCAAATAGGTTACATCCATAATTTTAAATAGACGAAATTATACAAAACTAATAGTTTTATGTTTTTAAAAATTTCTAAATACACTAAATATTTATAATATTTATACTATATTACAGTACTAAGAATACAGAAAATAATTTTATATGTTTATATTTTGCATTAAAGATATTTTGTTTTATTAATAATTTTTTTAGTAAATTTATTAGAAATATAAAATTTAAATATTTTTGTTCTTGTTTAAAACAGTAAAATTTTATTGATTTATAAGGAAAAAAGAAATACTATACACAGTAATTTGCTGAAAACTAGTACAGTACAAATTGCATAGAGGGTTTGTTAACAAATTTCCAATATACAGTAGTAAGTTATATCAAATCTGTAAATATATTTAGGTTTTAAATATATATGAATTCCCATAGGAATCATGTAATAGGAAATTATAAACCTATTTTTTACAATGCTCATAATTTTGCTAATCAAAGCAAAATTTTTACCCAACCGCTAACTGCGGCTTGATTTCGGCTAGACACATTAGGCTATTTAGGTTTTGATTTTTATTTACAGTATTTATAAAAATCGACTATTATGTTTTATTTGTACTATAATTAGAAGTAAAGTCAATTTAGTACAGAAACAGATTTATAAAATGACACTATGTAATGTTTTTAAATAAAAGCTCTATAAATAAAGTTTAATACAAAGTGTAATAAAAAAATATGCATTAAAAGAGGTCTTGAAATACAAGTCATTATTTTTTATTTGAATTAAAACAATTGGATATTATAAATAAAAACTTGATATACTATACGTGTGTTTAATTGAATTACTTACAACTTATAAATAAGATTTGATTGTTATAAATATTTAAAAAGACTAAAATGAATAAATCAAGATTGATAAAATTTGAATAAAACATTTAATCTTAGAATTCAATTTTGGAGAGCTTTAAAAGGAATATATTGTTTAAATGAATTTTCTTATCAGTCAAATCAATTTTATTCAAACCGAACGAATAGCTGACTTATTCTGACGTTTGACAAACTCAACGTCTATTCCGACATACATTGAATCGCAAAGCGCTTACATTCGTTTCAATCTAACTTGTTGTGAGCAGTTTAATACATACTACATAGGCAATTTTTTAGTCTTCCCGTTTAAATACATGTAGTTTTTGCAGCTATAACTTTAAGATTTTGTTGTCTTATTTGGATAGAAATTTAAAACTTGCTATTTTGAATTAAAAGAATTAAGAGCTAATTTTGCAAACAATAGCAAGTATTAATTAATATGAGAAAAGACTGTCAAACGGCCACATTTGCTTGTGAGTGTACGCATTGTTTTGGTATTGATTTTTAAAAACATTATTAATTATTCAGAATTGGTTCTAGCTAGTAACTGTAGTGTAATGTAATATAAGCTGCTTTTTGTCGATATGCCGAACTGTTATCGAATCACTTAAACACTAACACTATATCAAAGTATAAATAATTAAATAATAAGTTGTATTCATAGAACACATGTCCGAACAGTATTTGATTCATTAGCTCTCTTTTGAACTCATCAACTGATGCATTGATAAAAGTTAGTACAGTATTTAGTGATAGAATAGTACTGTATATATTATAATGTTTGTGCAACTCTGGAGAATACGAATACAAGTTTATAAATATATTGCATTAGCTTTGGGCTAAATAATGTAACTGATATGGAGAGAGGGAGAGAGGGATAGGGAGAGAGGTTTGATGTAAGCAAAGCAATGGATGCATTAGACTCTAATGATTAGAGCTTATGATAAAATAGTGCTTTGCTTTGCATTCGAATCAGCAGTAATACTAATGCTAGTCATCAGCCGTACATCATAGACATCGCACACATATCACACGTTTATGCGACTATCGTAATGACACTCCGAGTATTAGTGGCCACTAATAATCCAGTGTCACGTCTAGGTATTAATCTTGAAATTTCCTCCACTACCCTCTATTAATAATAATAAGAATGATAATAAAATACTTTTTTCTAATAACTAATAACTAATTCTCATTTGGATAGCGATCGTGCAAACAGTTTCAGTCTTTTGTCAAATCTCTTTAAAATTAAACTTTTTTCTCCTAAACTCAGCGAAACTTAACCGAAAACGGCTCTCGAAAACTGCAATTCGTCTGAGAGATAGAAAAAATAATTTATCAAACAAAATCTTATAAATCCATGAAAATTAAAGTTTCTGAAAAATTTTTCTTTTTAAAATGATTTTTTAGAAAGAAAAAATGATATATAGCATGTCTGTCATAAACACTTTATCACAGAATGTTATATTATTTTATACATTAAAAATTCATTGAAAAAGAAGCCAAACACTCGCCAATTGAAGCGAAGAGTTTGTGTTATTCGCTTTAATCCAAATTTGCTTTTTAAGTGTATGTTAAGACACTTCTCATTCTCATTCAAATCAAATGAAATTAAATTGTAAATTGAATTCAAAATTAAGATTGAAAACATGGAAAACATAAAACACTCTTTTTATGTTCCAATTTAGTCAATAGAGAGCTTAGTGTTGGCCGTATATTGTAGGCGTAAATTGATTGTTGTCGAGCATTCATTACATTGTATTGTATAGCCTAACAGCCCATAGCTATAAATACTATGTCTTTTACTGCAATCCATTCTTTTGTGATGCTCTCAATGAACTAATCTTTACTCAACAAATAAGTCTAATAATATTGAAGACAAACTGCGCCTCTATTGCCGCTATAGCGCGCAACACACAAAAGCATCTATGTAGAAGTTTTCAGAATATATTTATCATTTTTCAAATTCTCTTTTCTGCCCAAAATTATTACTGCATTAAAAATGCAAACAAATTGATCTAATTTGCGTTGAATATATTTTGAATAATAATGAATTCAATAATTAAATCCTAATTGTTAAAATATTATTGAGTAGTCTTATGAAATATAATATAAATTATATTATGTTTTTAGAAAATTTAAAAGACTTTACAATAAAAAAAATAAATTAATAGTTAAATCGAAAAATCAATTTAAAGAAATAGATGAGAGAAAGTCTAGGTTTAAAAAATTAACTATAAACCGGTTTTTCAATTTTTATACATATTCTATGGACTAAATGTATGCATTGAAGTAAGTGTATCCAACTATTGAAGGATATTGATAAAAGACATTTAAATCTTATCAATCCACTTTTATGCAATACAGTAATTTAATCAAATATAAATACAAAATTTATATTAATAAGAAAATAATGAATTTACAAAAAAATTGACGTTTTTGATACCAAGATACTTAATTTGATTTATTTTCAAGTTTAATACTGTATTTTCAATATTGAATAATGCATCTGTGTAATATTGATTAAGCAAAGGTTGATCAATGAGTCGACTGCCAGATTAGAATGAATTTTCAATTTGGGTTCAAATCAAATGTAACTTCAATTGGGCTTAACTCTCGACAACACTCTTTACTACTGTTTGAAAAGTAGTATTGAATTGAAATTTGCGACGAAATTGCGTTTATGACAAAAGTGAATAGAAGTAGCTTTTGGTCAAATAACAAACATTGTAAATTGTTTGGAATATTTTCACCTAAATATATTACTTTTTTCGACGAGCAAAAAGTCTCAATACATGGCAAAGAAATAGCGGTTAAAGTTTCGCATCAATATTTCGATACAGTATTTGCCGGTAAAGTCAATACTTTTTAATGTCTTATATTGTAAACATTATCCGAGTTGTACTGTACTCTCAAAGCATTGCTATTATTATATTGTATATATAAATAACGAATAGAATAGAATAGTAGACTATTTTCTAACATTAAATAAAAGCCAAATCACATTTGAGACCTAAATCTCTTTCTTTTACTCAAATATTCTTCTCTTTTATATATTTCTATTTCTCTTTTAATATTAAAAAGTATATATTAGAGCAACAGTTTTATGAACGAAATAAAGTTTTTAAACGTCTTTATTATTGATATACAGTATAATATTTGGCAAAACATAAATCTCTCATTTATACTCAAATCATAAAAAGTGCAATTGAATGGCGCAACACATTTGAGCATTTCGTTCAAATTGATAGCAAAATGGATAGAATCGCTATAAATAATGGTTAACATAGACTGTAATAACAAAAATGTTTCAAATAAATTTGTTATAATCAATTAATTATAACACAATTATTATTAAAAAAAAAGTTAGTGTGAGTAGTGGCGGAGTGCGGGTACGGCACGTCTGATGCGAACCCGATTGTGGGCCAAATACGAGCCTTTGTTTTCGAGACAAAGCTTTGAGCGAACAATAACATAGATTACCGAAAATGTTTGGAAATGTTTGGAAATGTTTGTGAATGTTGTTCGCGACGACATTATTGGACAAACGATGAAAGTTTTAATATAATAAATGCCACATTCAGGCGATCATAAATTCATTCTCATATCGCTATTTCCACTCTTTTGCTTCCAAATATCTATATATGACTTATATATTGTACTCATATTGAAAAATAAGTCTTTCTTTACACTATTTTCTTGTCTTTTAAGATTTTTTCTCTACAATAGAAAAGTTTTTTTAAATCTAATTTTACTGAAGTTGCAAAAAAAATCGTATATAAAGAAAATAACTTTTTATATTCATTCGTTTTGTGACTCTTTTTCTCTTCTTTCGTCTTTTCTCTCAAATGAAATGGAAGCCTAAGAGCAAAGAATGTACTGAAAAATGATTGCAAACATACAATCAATCAAATCACCAAAAAGAGATAGAAGTGAACAGTCGTATTGTAAACCGTTATATCTAAAAGACTAAGTCAATCGGCTTCGCGAGTCAAGCGTCGGATAACTGGAATTCACTCTTAGATCACATTTTCATAACACACTCTCCACTCGTATAGCGAGCACTGAACCAATTGTACGGATTGTACGGATTGTGCGGATTGTGCGGATTGTGCGGATTGTGCGGATTGAAGGGTCATTCGAGAAACAGAGTTTCGCTTCAATCACTGCAACGTATTAGGCCTTAAAATAGCTTTACCTCAACATTAAATCATTTCTGAAGTTTTCCTCTTTTTTATAATAAGAATTGGCAAAAATGAAGACAATTTTGTTCTAAAACTAAGTTCTTGAAAAGAGTTGAGAATTGTCTACTAATTCTACAGTATACCGTACAAAGTGCACTATCAATTTACAATCTCTGTGTTTGCGATCTAAATTGTTAACATTTAATGCACTTTGAAATTATTTTTACGCAAATTATTAATATTTTTCTAGTTGACTTATTAATAAAAACACACATTTTTGAAATGTTTTAATAATTTAAATGTGATGAATATTAGATATTTACATTATTTATCGTATAAAAATATACTTGTACAGTTATACAAGAATAGAAATTATTCTTTTTTCGGTCATTTGATTATTAAAATTGGAGATTTTAAGTAGAAATTATATGCATTGTAATACATTGTAATATATGCAGTCATTTATTTTTATTTTGGTATTATTGTTGACTTTAATTAATTAATAGCAACGGCAAAGGTATCAAAAATATTCAATTGAAATGTAGACCAATTTGACACTTAATACAAATAGAAATGTTTTATTTCAACTCATTTGAGGATAAATAGGTGTAACCATAGAAACGGCAAAACTGTATAAATGAGATAATTGTTATAAATTCTCGAATTTGTTTTCCGCAGTTATCGAGTAATCGAAAGTCAAAACGCAATGCAAATGCAATTCAATTGCAATTCAACTGATTCTGCAATGAGTTATGTCTTTCATTGTGTTCAACAAATACTGTATATATTTGTGTAAACAAATTGAATAATTAGTGAGCAGTGGATGATGAGTGAAAACGAGCATTTAATTTGCAAAGCAATTGTTTTGTACAATTGTGAGTACTGTTAGAGTAGAGTAGAGTACTGACGAGTGAGTATTAGATGGTATGTTGGGTCGGCTCGGGTGTAGTGGGCATTGCAGGCATCGCATGAAAGCGAGTTCGAGAACCCGTGCGATGTCTGAAATGGATGTCTGCAATACTCGTAGGGAATCACGGAATCGCTATATTATATTCGATTTAATTGTAAGCGCAGTTAGGTATGCGAGTAGAGGAGAGTAGAGGGGAGTAGAGGAGAGTAGAGGAGAGTAGAGGAGAGTAGAGGAGAGTAGAGGAGAGTAGAGGAGAGTAGAGGAGAGTAGAGGAGAGTAGAGGAGAGTCAACGAGAGCCGACGAGAGCAGAGCAGAGGAGGGCAGAGAGAAGAGGTATACATGAGATGCTGGGCCAAGTGCTCATCTCTTGTGTGGTCCGTTGTTGAGGTTTGGAGGAGCGCTGCACTTGTGTCCAATCAAATAATAGGTGAACATCGGGCGGCATATCATCAAAATTGAGGCACTTGTAGCTTAACTGGCGCTCCTCTCAATGTATCAAATGTTAGACATGACACACACCCAGTGCTCTCTCATAACATGTTACTTAACGAAACAAATTTCATAATTAAGCTTTCTCAGTTTTTATTATAAACTTTACAAATAATAAAAGACCTAAAGACTCTCTCTCTCTCTCTCTCTCTCTCTCTCTCTCTCTCTCTCTCTCTCTCTCCGAATTTAGTCGTCATTCGTCACACAATGAGTATTAGACTCTCAGCGCACGACTGCATCAAATCGAGTGAAAGAGAATTCTATTTCATTTGCTTTTTCGGAAACGAAGACTAAGACTAAGACACAAGAAGTGAATATCAAGTGAGAGAAGCACTCAATGTATTCACAATAAAAGCTCATTAAGCTATTGACAAGACATGGGCTGTACTAATGATCCAATTCTTTAACAATCCAATCAATATCTAAACACAAAGTAAATACATTTTTGTTGAAAAAATACAGTTTTCTTCAATAGAAGTGCAGAAAACTTGTGATAATTAAAAGTCTTGTCATTTGTTTTTGTCGAATAAGAGAATAAGGAGTAGGACTCGAGTCGATTACTCGAGCCGTCAGAGCACAGGGACTACAGTACAAGGCAGGTGTTGGCATCAAATATTTATTCAATCAATTCTTATAAATTCTCAATTCTCTGCTTTCTTCTAATGAAAATACATTCACTTTAAACGCTTTCAGTTTCTATCAATGAGTGGACAACAACTGCAGTATCAGAATCGTCGACATTAACTGCAATAACCTACGGCTCTTAAGTGTAGCATATTTATCTTCTCCCATTTTACCATGCCCAATTATTTCTACATATTTAGAAATTAATTTAATTATAAATCGCTTGTCATTTGTAAAACTAATTTTTGAAAAAATGTAACATGATCTTTTGAGATATACAGTCTTAAAACAGGCAATCTTTGCAATATAATCAAGAAATTTACTTTTTGTTTTATATTATGTTTACTACTAAGCATGTAAAAAAATTCTTTTTAAAAACTTATTTTATATTGAAAAATTAAAACTATTATGAATAAAAGAAATATTGGTAATTTATGAATTGATAAAATAAGTTAGCTTTTAATTTTAAAACTGTGTATTTCAAAAACAATTGAAGATTTTTTTACAAATTAAAAAATCTTTTCAAATGACATGCAATTTATGAATAAATTAATTTTTTAAAATTTAAAAATAACTATGCATGGTTAAATGCTCCTACGGTTAATAGATTTGATTTATAACTGTATAAATCCATTTTTGATTTTTTAAAATAGTTGTTTGCCACAAATATTTTATAAAATATTTCATGTACAATATAAAATAAACATTTAATTTATATGAGGAGATGCCATTTTTATTTAGTAGATATTTATTTAATAAATAAGTGAGTATGATGAAGTCTTAATATAATGTATTAAGTAATACTATTAAGTAAAACTAGTATTAATAAAAACTACTTGTATACTAGTACTAGTATTAGTTTTTGAGTAAATTGATAATAATTTTTAATTATACAGTATGAATACAATATAAATTTTTAAAAATAAGTTACACTAAATTTAAATAATTTGTTTTTCAATTAATGGATATAAAATTTAGAATTGATTTTAATTTGCAACTACAAGTTAAGTGTTTGTGCAGCAATAAATATTAACTAAAAACTGATTAGATTTTTAAAAAATGATATTGCTATGCATTAAGGAGAAGATTAAAAATCTATTAATTAGACAAACAACATAATGGTTTAGACTGGATAATATATGTGTAACTGCTAGCTTTTATATCGGTACAGAATGGCACAAAAAGCTAAATGGTAGAACAAATAGACAAAACATAAAGATCTTAGACAAATTATATCATCTTTCTTGTTTGCATTGAATTTATCAATTTTGTTTTTAAAATGCTTATTTTATGTCATCTGTGATACGAATAACGTGGAATAGAATTGCCTTTAGTTTCTTGTATTGTCTTTGATTTAATGGTCAATCTCTTTACACATTAGCCCTCATAGGGTGTAATAAAAGCACTTTAGCCTAGAATTACCGATAAAAGTAATTTACAAACTAATCAAAGGCGCACATATACAGTAACAAGAAATAACCTGCAAAATAGGGTATCTGTGCGTATGTGTGCGAAAGTGAATGGTAGTCAACAAAGCATTTTTTGTACTAAACCCGAACTCATGCACAGTGTGGACGACGCGCACAAAGAAAGGAATCAATTTTATTGACTCTATATTCATATCCTGTAGTGAAGCGAAGCCTTTATTTCACTCAATTTCCTATGCATTCGAAGACAAAAGAATAATAAAGAAAAAGACGAATAAGAGGAGCAAAAGGAGCAAAAAAAGAGCAGAAAAGAGCAAAACCAATGAGTGCTGCAATCGAATAGTGCAGTCAATGAACAGCACATGAGAGCGTGTCTTGAATTCTGTGAGTAATGCAACCAAATTGCAAGAATATTCTCTCCGTTCTCCCCATTCTCATCATTCCCTCCATTCCCTACATTCTCTCCAATCCCTCTATTCCCTCCATTCCCTCCATTCCCTTCTATTTAGACTCTAATTATTTACTGTTGAGTATTTCGCACAAACTTTTGGCACCAATTGATCGCAAAATCGGTTTTACTTTCAGTTACTTTCATAAGAATAATAAAAGCGAAACCAAATCTGAGAAAAACATTTACAGATTTGAAGTTCACTTTTTCTGGTTTTTTGGCTTTTATTGTATTGAATCTCAAGAGAGTTGAAGTGAGTTTTGAACTGAAAAAACTTTTGTAAGAAAATTAGTGTTATTTGTGCAAAGCTATGCATTCGGCTTATCTGAGTCGGAAAATTGCATTATGAGGAACGACTACTTCAATGCCGACTCAGACGAGAATTTCAAATCTATGCCTTCATAGCTCAGTCGGCTCTGCAATGCTCTTTGCTACTGCTACTCGAGTTGGGAGGGAGCGGGAGAAAGACAAATTATACAATGCAATATTATGTAATATAATAAGAGTTATAACCCGTAATAAAATATTTCTCAATAGTAATGAATAGGAAAGAGCATTGAAATGAAAGGTTAGAGTCAGACCACTCTTCGCGAGTTTGTAGTGAAAAACTCACTGAAAATTCGATTCAAGATTTTCGTTCTAATAAATGTGTTTTTAAATATTAGTCAAAATTTTTATGATTTTAACGTTTAAACAATATTTTCGACTGTCTGTCACTAATACTGTAATGTTAGTATTATTAAAGAAAAAGTAAACAAAACAAAGTTTTATTACTTAAACTTAAATAAGTCGTTTCGTTCGGCTCTTTCATCAGAACTTTTAGTCAAATCAAATTGAATTAGAATTGGTATTAAAATTCTAGTCATTTGTTTCGTTCAAATAGTGAATTGTTTAATCGAAACTAAACATAAGAACTGAAGTCATTAGTAGTCTATCAACGCAAACGAATAAAAGAGATTTTTATTGCTTTATATTTAGATCAAAGTAGGAAATGACCCAAAATGTGACCAAATGTAGACAAGTCACGGAAATTCCGGTGAAATACTAGTGTTGTCCGACAATTGCACAAAACTCTTAACTAAACAATCGACTCAAACAACTTTTGTGCACTTTTGTACAGTATAACTATCAATAGAGTCAGCTCTGACGCGTCTAAACTAACTATTGTTTTAAAGTCCCGAATGTCGAGACGAGAATATTATTTCGCAAAATTCGAGTCGAATATAAATCGCTGCAAAACCTAAACTAAAACTAATAATTATTGCTATTATTCTCTTCTCTGTTCACAATTTGTCAAATTCTGTGCTTAAGAACTGATATTTATGTCTCGACTGTTCAGACGTGCATTTGGGACACAAAGAATGCGCAGAATGTATGCAAATATCAAATTTGAATATAAAACAGAAAGCAATGCAAACATTCGGTATTAACTACTCTTTCGATGCCTTTAAAGTGCTATAAAATGCATTATTGGCCGTTGTTTAGAACAGCTGCCGGTGCGGCCTCGTCGTCAAGCTGCACAAGACTCATTTTAAAGTTGCACAAGCACAAGCACAAGAACAAAAACAAAATTGAGTGAATGTAATCCGACGAAAAGGGCAGAAAAATAGAATTTGGTCGACTCTATTGGCAAAATGTAGCATTGCATTCAATATTTCCCTTCGGCGCACATTTTTCTCTCATCTCAACTGCTTTCCACTCACTATCCTATGAGACTTGAAAATCACATCTCGTTATAAGAGATATGAAAACAGAGTATAATAGGACTCGAAGTGCGCTTCTCTTCGTGAGAATATTCACATCATTACAATTACTATATACTTTATTATACTGTATGTTTTAATGTTTATACAATATAAAGCAACAAGAATTTAGGCAGAAACGCTGGAAAATGCGAGTTTGACATTCTTTCACTTATTTGTGTTGTATTGCAAAAAATTGAAGAGTTATTGATGTGAATCAGATTTTTCCTAATACTCACGTATTGCTTATAAAATCGTATTTTATTTTTATCTCTCTTTTTCTCTTGTTATCTAATTTAAAACTTTTATAGACAAGAATAACAGTTTTTTTCTCTTAATTTATTATATAACAAATTTCTTCGATTTGTTTTAAAATAGATCTCATGTTATTGAGAGACGAGAAAAGGAAAACATATCTCAAAAATAATACGATTATGAGTTCACATACAATATATATTTAGCCAATTTAGATGTGCGCCGACTATTGCTATTCACAAACCATTTTTCGAGGCTCTATGGATGACTACATTTATTCTTTAACTTATTTGCCATTATTTTTGAGAACTCCAATTTAAAGTAAATTAAAAATAGGTTTAGAATTCTTTTAGTTTTTGATCAATTATTAATATTATTTATATTATTAATATTTTTTTTGCTCTAAAAGTTAAGGCTTATACAACTAAATTAATATTCTCATTTAAATAAAAATTTTATGATTAAATTATAGCAAATCATTTAATTATATGAAATTATTAAAAATATTTAATGTAAAGTGATTTTGTAATTTTTATTATATAAAATAATTATTGGTACTAATGTCCAGATAAAAGCTTACATGCCATATGATATATTTACATGCCATAGACATATGGCATATACCATGCTATATTTATCATAAAATGGACTTAATATTTAATATAAATTAAGTTATCAATTATAAAACTATTTAATAAACAAGTTTATGTCAATTTAAATATTAAACTAAACACTTTACATATTGCACATAAAAATGTATGAATATTCTGCATAAAATAACTAAAACAATTAATACATTATAGTTTATAACAGATTATTAAAAGAATGTATAAAAACGAATACAATAATTTTTACTGCATAAATAATTTGAATTTAATTTAAAAACTATAATTAATTAATTATACAATAAAATGAAGAATATAAATAAAAAATTAATTTTTTAATTATGCTTGAGTTTATTTCTGAAAAAAATTATAATATATAAAAATTAAGCAATTTTTTAATAATAATTTACAATTTGGGAAATTCTGTTCAAGAATAAGAATTAATGTTACAAAATTGTTGTTCATTATATTAATTTTAATTATAAATTTAAAAATTGTTAAATAATAACATTAATGTTTTATAAAGATATAATGTGGAAATAAAATACGAACACAATATAAATACATATACGGAATAAATAAGTCAATGCATATCTGCCTACACGCGCCTCACGTGAAGCCAAAGCAGAGCCCAAACCCGAAACCGAGAGCAGAGAACATAATACATGATTAGACGGCCTTTTAATTTCAATATTTGCTCTTTTTCGCAATGAGGCTCACAATTGGCATATAATGAAAAACAGGATAAACTCAAATTAAGGTGAGTTTTATGAATTCGAGACCTGAGACCTCCCAAACTCTCGTCTATTCATTCAGTTTTTGCTAAACTTGAAGAAAAAAAAAACGCAATTTTCAAACATCTAATTGTTTTTATTAAAAATATCTTATCAAATTGCAAAAATATTCCCTTAAATTGTTTTATTTACAATACGTTTTAATTTGAATTTAATTAGTTTTCTAAACAGAAAAAATAAGATAAATAGTAAAGAATTTTTATTTGTCAGAAGTGGTCTAATTTATTAAACCATCTAACAATTTGCAATTTATTTAGGCTATGAGTTCAAATCGAGTTTTTTATTTTGAATTTTTGCAAAAATACTATTTTTCTATTTTGAGTGCGTATTGTATGTGAATGTTGTTATAATAAATATTAATAGATAGTAGATAATCATGTAAAAATTTACAAACAACCAAACAAATGATCACTTAAAACAATAATCAATGATTTGCTCCAAGCATTAGATGACAACTTGAGAGACAAAAACAATTTTTTTGATTTGAGTTTTTTTTTATGTTAATCACGAAAATTGAAAGATTTTGAATAAATTAAAATAATATGAATTACAATAATTACAATATTCCGATAGCTTCGGGTCATATTCGCCAATTTATTTGATTTGAAACTTTTCGAATAAATTAAAATTTTATTAAAACTAAAATTCTTTATAACAAGTACTGGTATTTTAAAAAATTAAAATGCTTTTAAAAATGCTTATCTGCGAGACATCAATGCCATAAAAGATTCAATTATGAAATAAAAATCAACCTGGGTGATGAATTGCAATTCAAAGTTTGTGAGACGCGCTTTGAATTAATTAAACTCAATATAAACTCATTTGTTAGTATTTGTTAGCAATTTTGTAGATAATTGTTGCAATTTTTTACAAATAATAATATAGTGTTTTTGGTTTGGAGTTATCGATCCGAAATTGGCTCACAATAAGCCGCAATCGAACATTTAAATCAGCCATGCTATTTCTACTGTTTAACAACTAACACTACTGTTTACAAATCACTCCCCCATTCTCTCCCGCTCTCCGCCGCTTAACTAATCCAAGTTTTTATTGCAAACGAATAAATTAAAACTTTATTAATCAATTAAATTAGCATAATTACTGATTGAAAATTATAACTTGCTAGTTCTAGCCATCAAAACAACTAATAAGACTATAAGGCTTGAAGTAATTGATTTTTATGTTATAAAATTATTAAGTATTTATAATTCGTTTAAAATGAATGACGAATTAAATTAATCTTAGTTTATTTTTTGTAGCCTTCAAAATTGAACTTTAAATACAATATATTTTTATAAATTGAAACAATTTAATGTATTTTTTTAAAATAATTAAACAAAACAAAATAGTTTCTTTTGATTTAACATTAGTAGAAATAAGTGTATTTACTCGTTGCCGTATGTAACTGTGTTTGACCGATTCGGTTAAATTTAGTATCAAATTAAAGCTATGGTTATTGCAAAA
>JAQIXC010000257.1:0-35359 GCA_034697605.1 Metabelba pulverosa | reverse complement strand
GTTGTGGGTGGGTGGGGTGGGTGGGGTGGGTGGGTGGGTGGGTGGGAGAAGGTGAAATTATATATACCTTTTCTTTGTTAACAATCAAAGGTATTAAAAAGACAGACATTTATGACAAAAATGTAATTAAATTATTCTCTTGTTTTACACATCAATGCATTTGAATATTGATTTTGCACTCATTTACTATTCAATGACTATTTGTATTTTTTAAATAGTTATTCCAAACAAATATTTATATTTTAGTTATGTTTTTAACAGTTTAAAAATATTTTATAATAAAACATTTGCACATTTTACGTGTTACAATTAAATAATTAATTTAAACAATTAAATGATTGAAAACGTTGACGTTTTGTTGGTAAGAACACAAAAATAATTTTGAGCTTAAAAAATAACTGCTTGGTATAATTTGGAAATAAATTCAACAGCTAAATGTCTACAGTCAAAGCAATTAAACATTCGCGACGACTGCATAGCTTAGTCTTTACTTTGAATTAAGTTACTTTGCATTGAATTTTATGAATTTATTGCTTACTCGTTGGTTCTTGTGGCATGTGTAAACGATTTTCGTGTTTAATTCTATACAAAATCAAAGCTCTGGTCACTAATAGCAAGATTCTGCACAATTTAGCTGCTTATGGCCAGACGCGCCGCCGTAATCAATGGTCACAATCGGTGTTAAACGGCACAGCTGTACAGTACATTTGTACAGTGTACAGCTATGCATTGCTATCTGGTATACATTGCTCTTTACTATGCATTGCACTCTGCTTTGCAGCGAGAACACACCGTTTCGTAGCAATTCAATGCATAGAAAACACCGATTTTGACCGATGATTACGGCGGCGCGTCTGGTCATAAGCAGCTAAATTGTGCCAAATCTTGTTATTAGTGACCAGAGCTTTGATTTGGTATAGAATTAAACGCGAAAATCGTTTACACATGCCACAAGAACCAACGAGTTAAACGAAACGCAAAATTGCATACAATTTGATTACATTTCGCAATTAGTTTTATTTGGATTTTTATTGATTAAACTATTCTTTTAATAGATTAACGAATTAGTTGTAATCAAAATTGCAAATATCGCAGCACTTTATTACTGATATTTTACTAATTGTTTGATTATTTCATTGAATCGAATAAAATGTTCTGAAAATGAGTTTTGACTTTCATTTGAGTCAAACAAAAGCGAAAAATTTTCTTCTTTTCATTTCAGCTTTTCATAGAAACGCTTGAAATCCATACAAAAATTTAGAATTTCTATTAATATTTATTGCAAGTATTTATTATTTAATCCTAACCTCGGTAAAGAAATATTATTCAACTAAAACTCAGCATGCAAACTATTGTGTTGATCGCTTGTATTACTTTACTATCGGTCGGCAATATTGTCTGTAATACTCACTTCTATCCGAACGGCCGATACGGGAAAAAGTCCATTGATTTCGATAATAATGATAACAATTTGAGACTTTTGAGTAAGACTTTGAAATTGTTGATTCAGTTTGAAATAGTCTTTAATTAATTTAATTAGTCATTAATTTAAAATTATTGATAAATGTTTTAGTGCCAAATGTAAACGAATTGGAAAGCAAACGATGCGGACATACGAGGGCTCGTATGGATCCACTCGAGTACTATCGGTGTATCAATTTGAATAAAGGTAAGATACTAAGATCTTAGAAACTGTTATGTATAATCTATAAAATAATTTCTAAAATGTTTTAGCTGGCTAAGTCATAAACCAACAACGCAATTCACATTGTTAAGTTTCAAAGATAATTCATATTTTAAACCACAAATTCAATATTTAAATTTTACATAATATCGGCAATAGAATAACTTACGAGAATAACTAGTTAAAATAATTTTAAAAGTTATACATAAGTTATCAATACTTAAAAATTTTACGATATGTAGTAAATTTTTTTGTTTAAAAATATATTTCATAATTTTACTCTTATTTAAATTAAATATCTCCTAAATTAGTTAAAATAATTAACTTAAGAAACTAAATAAACTATCAAAAGTTGTGCTAATATTGCTTATAACAAAAGCAATTAAATTGTGTTGAAACCAAATAAGTGTACCGTACTAAAATTAAAGCTTTAGCCTTAATTTTCTTTTAGGTAAAACTTTAGCCGAAATTATCAAAATTTATTCCAAATTTTGTTATAATTTTTAAAATGTTAAAATTGTTATTTATAAATAGAATAAGAATTAAATCTCAACAAGATCTCTTTTACACTCAATCTCTAAGTCATAAATGTTTTTATCATTGCCATCAGAACCACAATAATTAAAATATTATTAAATATTAAATAAAAACTATTACAATAAGTACAATAAATTGTAATATTGTAAATTGTTATAAATATTGAATAATTATGTTAAAATACATGAACCCTGGTAATAGTAATTATAATCACCGGTAATCACACGCTTACTATACAATGTTTGTATATTTCGATCACTTATTCTCGTATTCTTCAGCCGATTCTCAATTAAAGTCAATTCCGAGAAATGTCGACAAAAGTATAAAACAATTTATTTGAAAATATATTTGAATTAAATTACAAAATAAAATGTTTTCACAATCTTTTGAGTATAAGACCCGTCACTTGATTACCGACTTTACCGCCGAAACTAAAGGTCGGACTTTTGATTTGATCCAATAATTCAAACCATTCTTCGAGTCTTAAGTGTCTAAATAATTGGCTTTTCGTGAAATTACACGAAATTAGTATAAAAACCGAATTTCTGGACATTATTCTCAACACAAAAGACATGTATTTGTCTCTAATCTCATTGATGTCAACGTCCGGCTGAAGACAAATGGCGTCATACGTGCCCTTATCGACAATGCAGTCGAACTGTTGGCCCGAAATAGCGGTGTTTGCACTCAAGTCATCGCAAATTATGTCCAACTCTTCGAATACAATGCAATTGTCTTTCGGCTGAAGCTCTCGGTTCGCCATTTGTCGGCAAAAGGCGATCGAATTGGACGAGTAGTCGACGCCAGACAGTAGTCGGTACTCGAGTTTCGCCAACTCTAACAAAAGGAATCCATTGCCGCACCCGATGTCCACCACTTTAGTCGAGTCTTTGTTCGGAAGGTTAGCGCAAATCCAGTCGACTATCTGTCGGCTCGTCTTCATTCCGAACCAGATTTCGCCCAAATCTCCGAATTCGGTGTAGTTTTTCAGTTCCTTTTCATAGCATTGGTTCCAATAGTCTTTCGTTCCTATGAGTGAACATTCGATGTCTTCGTCTTCCGGATTGTCGTCTCGATTGTCACCCATTGTCTCAATTGACGGCAAATACGATATAAGACTCGAATCGAAAGTTTGTTTACTCGAGAAGAACCGCTCGACTCGAGTCTCGCCAACAGCTGATTGTCGACAACAAGAGGTGTAAAGAGAGACGTAATTGACGGACGAATGCGTTTTAAACCTATTATTAACCCAATTGTCAATTGTGTGAAACTCTGGTCACACGTACTGCCAATGTCTTCGAGCGGACTGGCCATCGATTCCGGCCAACCGCTGGCCACCCAACTGGACGTTGTGTATGAGGCGGTGGAGGCGAAGCTGAGCGGAGATGAGAGTCGGGAACTGTTGGATCAAATGCTTTGTTTGCATTCACGCACTCATGCGGTCCTCGATTTGGCCAAACGCTACGACTTCCGCCACATTGAGGCCAACGGCTACTGGACGTACGCCCGACTGGTCATCAAGTTCGGCAAACTCGCACTCGTGAGTCCGCCCGACCAGTACACCACTCACCTCATGCCCGTCTCGATCGTCCTGAAGAAGGGACTCGAACTCTGCGATCAATTCCATTCGGCCAACGACTCCCTCTCCACTCCCGACCTCTTCGCCTGTCCGCCCGAGAAGTTCATTGAACTGTTGGATGTGTTTAAGCTATTGACGCCTCAGTTGGACGTCGTTTACGGCTCTTATTGTTCTTATTGGGTAACGATTGCACTCTATTAGACATTTTAAGCAAATATTTAATTATTTATCGCATTCTTCGACAGTTGTGTCCATCGATGAGACGAGTCATGTCCGGTAGTGCAGCCAATAAGTCGATTAACCCGACGGTGCGATCATTAATACGTTTTCTCATTGACTAAAGGCTTTACGACACTTATGGCCATATATTCGGGGAATTCCTTCTCGAATTGGTGGCAGTCATCCAAAAGCCTATGGGATCGCAACTATAGGGCCCATACCGTCGCATATATCGCACAGAACGCCACCGTTGAGGTAGGGTTGGGATGAGAGGAGGAAAGACAACTGATAACTGAGTGATTGTCGCTATAGTTTGTCAAAAACTTTTGGGGTCTAACGGAATATAGTCTAATAAAGAGCACTTTACCCGCTCTGACCGTAAGAGGTGGTCCCAAACACATCCGAGACGTACATATTGAGCGCCAAAGCCGTTGGCGCATCAGCGCTCAAAAGGCGCAGGTTTTCGACTTAAACCAATCGACAGCACCGGAAGTCGAGGCATTGCCTGAGTCGAGCGATTCAAAAGTCAGGTGTCGTCTACTGCAGAGCGCGGGTCTGCAAACACTCAATGGATCTCTAGTGCTGCACATTCACGGCGGGGGCTTTGTCTCCCAGAGCCCCGACTCCCACGAACTCTACCTGAGAGAGTGGGCCAACAAACTCGACGGTATGTCCTCTAATCGACGTTAACTAAAGCACTCATAACTCAATTGATATATCAGGTGTTCCGATATTAAGCGTCGACTACCACCTGAGCCCTGAATATAGATATCCGCACGCATTGCAACAGGTCTTGGATTGCTATCTATGGCTAACGAGTGGAGACCCTCAGGTGCTCGACATGTTTGGCTTCCATCCGAGCAAAATCGTGGTCTGCGGGGACAGCGCCGGCGGGAATCTCTCGTTAGCCCTGTGTTTGGTTCTGAACGACATTCGCAAAGCAATGGCCAACTCCTCTGGTGCTAAGTCTAGTGATATTAAAGGCCTGACAGTCCCGAAAGGCATTGTCTGCTTCTATACGCCGTAAGACAACAATTGTTTGCTTCAATCGAATGCTTTCTTACCTTTGATTGTCTCCAGACTTATGCTTCAGACGAGAGCCAGTCCTTCGCGACTCATGACTGCCATCGACACACTTCTCCCCTTAGGAGTCCTTCTCTCCTGTTTGGAGGCATACGCGCCCTCTGACCACAAATCCAATACAATGACCGCATCGGAGGTCGAGTCAGACGACAACAAGGCGTTTGAGTTCTCATCCCTTCACTTCCAGACCAGTTCAGACAAACTGTCCGAAGCCTCTACCCTATCGGCCGACGACTTAGACCAAGAGTTGGGCAATGACTTCGAGCACATTACTTACGATGACGTTCCACCCGATGAAGACATCGACTATACTGTCATTCCTCACAACTGGTCCTACAAATGGTGTAATTCTTTCGCTAAACTTAAAAACAAAATCATTGGTCAGTCGGCTCTTTCGTCAAAAGGCAAACAACCTCTCAATCCCGCTCTTGTCTATAGGTGCCGACCAGCCTGTGGTGACGGCCCTCAATCCCTGGTACCGTCAAAGTGAGGACCTGCTGTCCGTCAAACTCGAGAGACTGAACGCCACGACTAACAACAGTTATGTGTCTCCACTGCTCTCTTCGCCCGATTTCGATGACATACCTCTCTATCTGATTGGACTCATATACGACGCCTGTCTCGACGACAGTATTGAAATGGCCAAAAAGTGGAAGGGTATGGGTGCAGCGCACACAACCTACTCATTGTATCTATCTATCATGTCTTATATTATTTGTATTCATCTTAGGGCCGGTAGTTCTCGATATTCTCGATGAGTTGCCGCACGGATTCCTCAACTTTATTCCGTTGAGCGAAGAGGGCCGGAGGGCCAGTATGTTATGCTTGGATCGAATCAAACAGGCGTTGAATTGAAGACATGAATAGTCTATTCATTTCTATAAATATTTTATTTATTTATTTCTTTATTTATTACTCATCTATTTGTCAAATATGTGTCGATATAGTAATTATTTATATAAATATATTTTAATTCTTATTAATAAAGCACTTAATTAACCACTTCTTTCACTTTTAATGTCGTGTTTTGACGAAAAGTCATAAAATCTATTCATTTTAAACCAACACTTGAATGTCAATCGAAAACAAGTCTCGGAATTAGGCTTTCAGTCGACTCTTCTATTCTCGACTCAAGTAATCGCAAACAAAGAATATTTCGTTAAAAATAAATAATTTATTTAATTTTAATTAGAAATTAAAAATGAGATTAAATCTCAAGTCAAACACTAGAATCAATGGTAAAAATTAAGTCTTAGAAAAAGTGCTAGGTAACAATTTGAAAGAAAGAAAGAACTGATTTGAAATAATTAGCTGCCAATTGTAAAGTTCTAGTTTTATAATACATTTAATTTAGGAGAAAATGAGCTCAAAATTGGCTTAAAGTCAAACCCGTTTTGCAATCATCTACTCATCTAAAACACGTCTCGAGATGTGGTATTCGGACGACACCGACGCCACCGCCGAGTCGTCTATAGTTCATAGACCCGCACAGACACCACTGGTTCTTCTCCGGGTCGTAGACTTCGATTGTTTTCAAATAAGTCGATCCGTCGAAGCCTAACAGCAAAACAAAACGAATACAATTAGACTTAAAGTTAGAAGTTTGGACAACCAGTCCATACCTCCGACCGCATAGAGAAGACCGTTCACGACAGCCAATCCAACTCCAGATCTGCGGGAAGTCATAGCGACGATTGGTTGCCATTGATTTGATTGCGGATTATAGCGTTCGGCAGAACTCAGTTCCGTTGTGTCATCTCTACCGCCGACGGCGTAAATCATGTTATTATATACAGCGCAGCCCAAGTGCTTGCGTCGGGTGCCCATCGGCGAGACTGGACACCACCTATTTGTTCGCGGGTCGTAGCGCTCAACTGTATTCAGAGGTGATGTGCCATCGGAGCCACCGATAGCGTAAAGATAACCGCCGAGAACGGCGACGGCAACACCTAATCGCTTGGTGCTCATACCGGCCACTTTGTTCCAGCGGTTCGTTTGCGGGTCATATCTCTCAACAAAGTTAAGACACGACACTCCGTCCTGACCCCCGACGGCTGAAGAGTATAAAATTAAACCAATAATTAAGTCAAAAATTCAAACCAATCGTTGTTTTAATGACAAACCGTATAGAAAGCCGTCCAAAACGGCCACACCTACGGACGTGCGACAAGAGCTGGTGGGCGCGACATCGCCACACCATTGGTTTGTGTGCGGATCGTATCTCTCGATACTATTCAAATAGCTTTGGCCGTCATGTCCTCCGACAGCATACAGTAAATCGCTGAGAACAGCACAGCCTACGCCGCACCTCCTCTTACTCATAGGCGCAACCATTCGCCATTCGTTAGACTGCGGGTCATAGCGTTCGACACTAGCAATGGCGTCGCCGCTACACCAACCGCCCACTGCGAACAGCACTTCGCCGCGTCTGACCGGCTTTCGCGCTCGAAATCTCGGCCCTACCATCAGTGGGCGCTCCTGAGGCAAGAGTAGATAGTTCTTGGCCTCGTCTACCAGGTCTCTACAGGCCTCGTCGCTCTTCACCAGCAAATCCGAGCCGACAGTTCCGACCAAAAATTTCGCCGTTAGTTGCGAGAGTCGGACGTGTTGTAGGACATGCGCTAAATGCTGGCGCCGTTCGGGAACGTTGTATTTAACCCAAGACATAAGTGCGCTGTAGACCTGTTCCTCACTTCTGACGTTTAACTCATCACTTGATATGATATCAATCAACTGATTGACTGGCAATAGAAGGAACTCTTCGTTTTCGATCACCTCTTGGAACCGGTCCTGAGTGTACTTATCGGCGAAATGGAGTAACTCCTGGCAGGAGTGGGTGTCGGCGAAGGCCCGGATGCCGAGACAGTTGCTCGGATCCAACTGCTTCTTCAGGAACTCGCAGCAGACGTCTTGGATTTCCGTCATTTGCAAGAGACAGGCGGCCGGCAGCAGCACCTGTACGTTCGCCTCCTCGACGATGATGTGCGACGAGTAGGCGAAGTCGACCAGCAGTTCCATCGCGTGTTCGTCGATATCGCGGATAATTACCTCCGTTTGACGGCTTTCGGCCAATTCTCCCGTAAACATAGCTATCGGTCAGACATTCGCCCAATTAGTCATCAATTGATTAATTCATTGCAAATACCAGTCAATCGCACCCAAGAAGTATGGACTGCAGGCCGAGAGGACGACCCGATGGGCGAGTATTTTGCGGTTCGCGACTATAAGCACGACATCGCATAACTCGCGTCTCCGCCGCAGGATATTCAGGGACTCGAGTATAAGCCTCGGGTGCTTCTCACTGCCGTACTCCAGGCGCGCCGGCGACGGCGCTCTCTCCAGTTCGCACTCTCGCAGAATGTCTCCCATCCCTCCTCTCCGGCCGCTCTCTCACTCCAACCGCCGTTCGGCCGCTCTTTCGCTCTTCGATTCGATTTAGGCTACGATTTGATGTCTTTTTCGATGCAATTCTCGCCTCGACTTCACGTTATTTACATTCATTTAATGCTTTCTTAATAATTATTACACTTTTAGATAATTTGCTCAAATTATTCACTAAAAACACTAATTTTATTCAAAATCACATTAATTTAAATTGAATTAAATTTTGAATAAAAGTAAACAAAAAAATAATTTTAAATTAATCTTTCAATTGAAGCCATATTTAAAGTTTGTTACAAAAAATACGTCTATTTTTTCGAAATATTTTTTCGGGTTATTGCCGATTAGACTAATTCAGCAAAAGTTCTGGTCATTCGCTTTTGTACATGGACAATTTGATAAAATAAATAAAATTTGTTTTTTACTGTATTTTAATTAAACCAGTTTTAGTGATCGAAGGAATAGACAGTTTAATGATAGCATTTGGATGAGAAGCAGGTGTTTACTGTAGCTCTGGTAGTGATTAGAATTGGAGACCTATTGTAGCCTTAATTAGAAATGCATCGAAACCTTCGACCAAACGAAAGGTCGGCTTTAATTCATTCGGTTTGCACTCAAACAACACGTTTGCCGACATTCGCCCACTTTTCCCACTTTCGACTCAATCTAAATATAGACAATACCTACTCATACCTGTCCTCACAAACCACCCACTCAAGGCTTGCACCCAATTAGCAGTTTATATAAACTTACAATGGATAAATATGTTCAATCTTGGAATAAATTCTAAATTTAAATTAAATTATTTTTTAATTTAATTTAATTTATTAACAATTAATTAAAACAAATTTTTATCAAAAATGTGTTAAAATTATGAGTTATTATCTAAAGAGTTTGAGATGATTTAAGAGCGGTTTCAAGAGATCCCTGTCCTTAGGAGCAGTGGCCACACATATGTTGATATTCTCGGGTTGTTCTGTCCATAAGTGGTAGGGAATGTCGTTTTCTCGCAATCGGTCGCAAACGTCGAGCAACTGCTGCTCGTTGTCGGCCTTCAGAACAACTTTCGTCATTCGCTCCAATTGTTTCACATATTCTTGTGTTTCCGTATCTGTCGACAAATGCTTGACAATCGCCGCGACAGACGCGTGACATGAGTTGCCTAAGGAATCGATTCGTTAGAATTCAATTCAATTATATTTTAGTCAATCAATGAATGCCTAAACCAAACGAATATCAAAACCATCGTTCGCTACAAACTCACCGATAAGAGCGCCGACCGGCCACTTCAAGTCCCCCCTCACCACTATGTACTGCACCAGAGTTCGCGACATAGCGTCGATATTTATAATTATATTATATTATATTATATTAATTATTAACTATTAATGTCTAAATTAAAGAGAACTTCAATTAAATTCACGCAAAACTAGAAAATGTGAGTCAAAAGCAAAACAAAACCAATTTGTTTGCAAACGTTTCTATAGTAATGATCGGCAAAACTCACTCTCTATTGCTTCGACTGAATGTAAACAAAATATTTGACAAACATTTAAATCCGACTTTAACTCCGATATTAACTAATGAATTAACAAAACAAAGCAGCTTGATACAATCATGAAAGCTATCATCCAAAGAGTGCAAAGCGCTTCAGTTATGGGTAATTATAGCGATATTTAAAAGTAATTTGAATTAAAATTGCACTGAAATTGACTTTTCGTTTGCAATCGAGTCGGCGATGAAATGGTGTCCCAAATCGGCAAAGGATTGTGTCTTTTAATCGGTATATCGCGTAACGATAGGCCCGAAGACTGCGATTATATGTAAGCAAATGACTGATTTAGGAAGTGTTGTCAAACTAACGCATGTATTGCCGAAGTGTACGAAAAGTACTGAATTTGCGTCTATTCGACGACTCGGAGGGGAAGCGCTGGTCGGAGAGTGTGGTCGCAAAGAATTACGAGATATTAACTGTCAGTCAATTCACTCTCTATTCGACGCTTAAGGGAAATAAACCCGACTTTCACTTAGCGATGAATAGCTCCGAATCGCAGCTATTCTACGAACAATTCGTACAAAAACTTCGCGATTCTTATAAATCACATCTAATTAAAGGTTTGAATGAAGTTTTCAATTAATTGAGAATTTGGTCTAAATTTGCGTTTTTCCTGATCTTCGCTCAAATAGACGGCGTATTCGGAGCCCTAATGAAAGTGAATATCTGTAACGACGGACCGGTGACCATAACACTGGAATCGCCGACAAAAACGCCGACAAACTCGCAAAAGTCATCCGATGTTTAGTCGGTTTAGAAATATTTAAATTAATAAATAAATAAATTGTTATTTTATATTGAATACAATTTTACTCTAAATTATTAGAAATTTTTAATTATAACAAAACTTTAAACTCAATTGCGAACTCAACGACGATATTATAATGACTATTTTAGAATTACATGATGAATATAGGTAAGTTTTAGCAACATATTTTAACAAGAATCGTTTGAGAAACATACTACCTTAATTAGCTAGATATTTTCTTGAAATTTATAGTATATTTAATAGGCATAAATATGAAAAATAATGATTACTTTATCTAGTTTATTTATTGCTTATTTTCATTTTAAGCGTTTGATAGATTTGCATAGACCTTGATAAAAGTTGCGTTTAAAATATAGTTATTTTCCATTAACATGTTAAATATTTACAAAAAAAAACTTGGTGATTTTTAAGAATTATTTAAATTGGAATACAAATAAATATAATCTTTTAACTGTTAAATGTTAAACAATTTAATCTGAATTTATTTATGTTTAATAAGATAGAATAATGATAAGTGTATTGTTGAAATTTAAGTAAGTTATCTTTCACTTTATTTGTCATAACTCGGTGTTTACTCGACAGTAAATTATTAATCAGAATATTTATTAACGAAAAGCAAACGAATGTCTAAACATGTAATCAATTGTTTTCGAAGTGTATCTATGACTTCAATTGTGGCAATAGATAAGTGAAAAACGAAGTCTCAAAACAATAATTGTTGAGTAAATGACTTGTTTTCGATCCGAAAGACTGTAATCAATGCTTTTTATACTTTTATTCTTCGAAAAGAAATATTTGTAAATTGAAATGAATTTCGAGATGTTTTCAATTTCGTTATTTTCAACTCAATATCTGTTAGTCTTATCATCGCTACTAATATTGAGCCAATTGTTACACTTGTATGCGTTGATCGCATTTGTCGGTACGTCGGCTCTCCTCCTCTCCATCTCATGGCTGTTAACCAACTATTTGCGGAAATATATTCTCAAAGAATTAGTCAATACATCGAAAAGAGTGGTCTTAATAACGGGTATTATTTATATTGAATTTATACTAAATATTAATAAATATTTTCCAAATAAATGCAAAAATTGGCGAATAATTGGTGCGAAAGGATGTGACAGTGGTTTCGGTCACTTAACGGCGCAGACATTGCACGCGAATGGCGTCAAAGTATTGGCCACTTGTCTCAACTCGAGTGGATCGGGTGCTCAAGCGCTGAACAAGTTGTCGATCGAGACGCTGGAGATGGATGTGACGAAAGAGGATGAGATCAGAAACACACGAATTAATGTCGAGAACTACTTACGCGAGAATGGGTGCGAGTTGTGGGCACTGGTCAACAACGCGGGTGTGTTGGCGGTCGGGCCGACCGATTGGGGCACTATTGACGACTTGAAGCGAGTGCTGGACGTGAATGTGATTGGTCTGACGCAAGTGACGCGACACTTCCTGCCCCTCGTCCGCAAGAACCGGAGAGGCGGCCGAGTGGTGAACGTCGTCAGCTGCGCCGGCAGGTTCACCGTTCCCGGAATGGCCTTCTACTCGATGTCCAAACACGCGGTCATTGCCTTTTCCGACGCACTTCGGCGAGAGATGAGGCAATGGAAGGTCGATGTGATTACTATAGAACCCGAAAGCTATAAGTATTGCGAATATTATTCCGCTTTTAATATTCATTCAAATGAGTGTTCAATCGATTCAATCAAATCTAGAATTGATTGAAACGATTCAATAGACGAAGATTTGCTAACTTTTCGTACAATTTTTTAAAATTTTACTTTATTTTTATTATGTTAACAAATTGCAAGTAAATAACCGAAAATTAAGCTTGATACATACTTTACAATTAATTTTTTTTTGCCTGAACACATGCATATTTCCGCCAATTTTAATCATTTTAATCATGATAATTCATTGAATTATAGAATTAAAATAATGTATACATTTGCAGAACACCGATGTCTGAAGAGGAGAAGATTTTGTGTTCGTTAGAGCATCTATGGGAGCGGACGGCACAAGACGTCAAATCAGACTACGGGGGCAACTATTATCACGCGTTTAAGGACAGAGTGCTTGGAATCGCCCGAACGGCTCGACCTCAGGTGCAAGAAGTCGTGGACGCAATAGTGAGCGCAGTTACCGAAGTGGCGCCGAAGAGTCGCTACACCTGCTCCGGACCCATGTATGCGATCTATTGGTGGCTTTTGGAGGTCTTTCCCAATGAACTGACGGATAAGATCTTTGATTTAATTACAATATTTAGTGTAAAACCTCGCGCTTTGGACAGCGATTAACAAAAATTATTGAAATTTTTAACAATTTTATATTTATTGAAATTTTAGGTAATTTTTATGTTGTTTTCATTGAAAATATTTGTATTTTTCGAAACAATAATTTGTAAAATAAAAATAATTTCTTTATTTTCAAATTATTATAAACGCCATAATCTTAAATCATCTTGCTTATAAAATATTTGTAAAGTCCGTACATTCATGTCGTATGATTGTTTAGAATGCTAATAGGATAATAAAGTAGGTAGATATGGATAACATGAATGATATAAACATGCTAACTTATAGTAGCTATAGCTACTATATTATTGCTAACGATAAGATGCATAATCACTAAGATTTATGTCTCGTAACAAAAATTCAAAAATTTAAGGTATGATATGAATGCTAAATAAACAACATTTAAAAATTTTCCTATTTAATAAAGAAATCTTGATAAATTGTTTAAGAGATATTGACTAAAGATAAAATTAAGTCATACTAACGGTTTTTTAAAAATATATTGAACTGCAACTAAACATTTTATCAAAATATTGATATTTAAATTATTTATTTAACTGGTTTAGCTCATATTTAATGCTTCCAAAAATGCTTATTTATGTGATTCCAATACCATCCTGATGATTTGCATTGTTTTTAAGAGTGCAATAAATCTAGAGTTTATGTTCTACTTTTCTAATGAATAAGCTTATCAAGTTTTATATTTAGATTATTGGTACATATTTTTAGAATTGATTTAACCATTATCATTATTATATTATAAATAAATTAAAATAATTAAAAATGTGATAAATAATAAATATAAAAGTATAAAATAAACTTTTTTCTTTCTTATTAGTTTATTTCTAAATAATATTGTAAATAACAATTAGACAATTTAGTTAACAATTATAAATTTGAACTTTTATTAAAATAAAATTTGAATGAATTAAAAAGTCAACTTTTTCTAAAATGAAAGATTAAATGATTGGAAGTGAGAATTGAAAAGCAACCCATAGAACATAAACATTCAATTCATTATTCTATTAGAGATATGCATTAAAAGCAAAACATTTGAATTGCATTGAGAATGAGATAAAGGATCGAGAGATGGGAAGAGAATCCCATCAAATGCGAGCAAATGAATGCAATTAGAGTTGAAATTCGGCATAAATTTATCGATGGCTTGAATAGGAGGACATCGATGTGTAAACTGATGAGCCAGACATGGGTGAGATGAACGTCATCTTCTCACGTATAGAGTTCATACGGGAATGCAGTAGAGCTGCAGAGATGCCCCGCCAAGTGATGAGCGCTCCGTTAGATACAGGAAGAGTAGGGGAGAAGAGAGAGTGCGAGCGAGAGAGCCATTAGAGCTGTGATGGGCCATAGTTTTGAAATGCGTGTGAAATCGTATGTTTTCAGTGCTTTTATGTATAAAACAGCAAACAATTGAATTGAATTCAGTTTGAAAGGCGTGCGTAGGCTTTCACTCGTCTCTGCATTTAACAACTGAGCGCCGACTGTATCACTGCAGTCGTTGAACGCCTTGTGCATAGAATTGGCGACAACAGTGCAGAAGGCGCTCGACAGCGGAGAGGAGTGGAGAGCAGTGGTGAGCAGTGGATGCGATTGCCAGCGATAGTGAGGCTCAAAGCGGAGAGATTTTGGATTTAACCACAACTACTGCCACTACTGCCGCACATTATGGAGGAACAGGTCATCCGAAGCGACTTATTTCACACTCACTTTGCAATACAATGAACACGTGTTTGCATTCGTTGTCTTCGAAAACCGGATGACTAGCAGTTAGGATGAGTTGGGATGAGAAGTGATGTCAAACAATCTGATCGACGCCAGAGAGAGAAAGTATTTCTAATTTATGCAATACTTTAATGTCTGTGCGAGTGACGAGTGTCGCCGGTGGAGAGAGAGAGAGAGAGAGAGAGAGAGAGAGAGAGAGAGAGAGAGAGAGAGAGAGAGAGAGAGAGAACGGGACTTATGTGTCGGTGTGTCTCGTGTCGGGGCATTAGTTAACTGAATAGTTGTGACTAAATCTGAGCCATTGTTCGACTTATTTATTTGGTTTCGCTTACACTTTCAGACATACGCTCAACAGATATTCAATTCTTTTCTATACCCCTATTGTCCGATTGACTCAATAATTAGACTATTTATTGCATTTAAAATTTCTATTTATACTTGCTAACAATTTTCCTTTTTTGTTGTCAAATTGAATTAAGCAGAATTAAAAACAAATCTTGGTTAATGTGAGTTTATACTTATAATTTTTTCATGTTTAATTTTTATGTTGATACTTATTCCATAATAACTAATATCTGTTGTTGATATGTTGTTACTTAAATTTTTATTAGTTTAAACATTATAACTTAGTTTTATACAAACATATGACAATTATGAATGAAAAATAAACAGTATACACTCTTATATGTTATCAAGATATTATTAAACTACTGTGTGCAGTTTAACATTACCAAATCTATTATATTTATTAGTTTAAAATACTTTATTTTATATTTTATACTAACATTTGCTAATTAGACCAATTCTTAGTAAATATTTATTGAAAATAAAAGCAAATGCAAAAAAAATAAAATACTATTACTACAGTATTAATTTTTTGTTAAATAAATATTTTATGCAAATTTCGTTTAGTATTGTAAAATTTTCAAATTTATTAATATTTATAACACGTACGAATTTAAAAATAAAAATAACTATTATTAATCTAATACAGTGTAATTGAAAAACCATCATTATAATAATTAATTTTCAATTATTAAGCATTATACAAACTTGTTATTATAATAATTATGATTTTAAACAGTTGTAAACTAAAACAATATACTGTACACATTAAGTTGAAAAAAGTAAAAAATAGATTTTCGTCAAAAAATGATTTGTAAATATGATAATAGGAAAGGGACTGAAATCGTGTGGAGGTTTGGTAGGCATACGTACTGTAGTGAGAGAGTGAGTGAGTGTAGTGAGTGTAGTGACTGTAGTGAGTATACCGTAGTGTGGAGTCGGTAGAGCACATACAGCCAAAGTGAGGCAATATTATTGAGTGAATGCATTCCTTTGGTCGCAAAGCAAAGCCAAACCCATATATCGATCGGATCGGCGGTTCACAGTTGCGACGATTGGATGCATTCGGAGCTCTGGTTGCCTCCTGTTCTCCACTATCACCTAAATAGACAACCTATACGTCCTCTCATCCCCGAAATGGTACTTTGCCTTTACGCTCATAATATATCTACTCGGCCTACAGCCAGAGCTGCTATTCGAGCACAGGCACAGCTACAAGTGAAAATTTTTGACTAATAGCACTACCATTTATATTGTAATTAATTGATTAAAAACGAGTTGTTTTTTATGGCTTTTAATCATTTATTAGTTGTACAGCAAAGCAAATCGATATCACAATCGTATTCATCATTTCTATTATCGAATCGTTTCTTCTTTTCTCTTTTGTGGTCACAGTTTCGCTCTTAACCTATCTTTTCGACACTCAGTCATACCATTACGACCTACTCGACCCATCTCTACCATCTCTACCATCTCTACTCATCTCTACTCATCTCTACTCATCTCTACCCTACTCTTCGCACTGGCAAGTCGTCTAAATTGCTATTATCATGTCCCAATTTAATCTTTCAATAGCTATGCTAAACGTTGACTTTAGTTAGATTTAAATATAGTATCTAGTTAATGTTTATGTATATGTAAATTTGTTATTTGAATTTTACATAATTTTAATATTTACATAATATTTATACATTTTATTTCTATTTTGCAGAAGATTTGTTCCGAATTATAGTTACTAATAGAGGCAAATTTAAAGGCAATTAAATAACTACTTGATAAAAAGATAGAAAATCACTTAATTCTGGCGAAATCAAACAAACGAAAGGCGCCCACAGGCGGGCCGCCCAACAGCACCATTATATTTGATATACCGGAGCCGAGAAATTGCCGCAAAACTAGTGTCGACATCGAATCAATGGACGAGATCTGCGAAACGACAAACAATAGTGAGTAAAGAATTAGTTGTAAATATATTTTAACATTATTTAAACAAAATGTACGCTTAGAGTGCGAAATAGGGACTTAACTATTGGGTTGAGAGCGTTGCACAGTTAGCCCAACGCACGACAAAGACCTGCATGTGTTTCACAATGCAATCGTTTCAATGCAATTATTATTTCATTTCGAATTTATTCGACTTGAGTGTAGTCCCTGTGCCAGAGCACCCGTCTTCGCGAGTGTGCCCACAATTTATATATATTTTTAGGCAAAGCGTTGAATGCAATACACATTGAATTAAATGGAAAGACTAGAAAACACTCCCAAACGGCGTAACAATAGTCGCCGTACAGAGCGAGTGACCACTTAAACACTTCACACCTTTTTAACAGCTCTGGTGTGTTGTGGCGACACTTCAAGCCTCTTATCGCTTTGGGTCGCACTCTTCGCACTCTTCGCACTCTTTCTTTGATCGCATTTTTTGTGCAGCTCTTGTGTTTCGAAGCGAGAGATCTCTTCAGATTTGAAATTTTCAGTACCACTCGAAAGCAAAAGTTTCCCACAAATACACGATAATTGTGGGAACTTTTCATCAATGTTTTAACTATTTAGATGTTTAATCAGTGCTTTTTGTGGTGCGATTAACATCCAATGCTTTTGCTAGATTACATTCTCAAATTTAGACATTATTATTTAGCATTTGGCAAATATAAATAGAATAGAATTAAAATCTAAATGTAAAATTAACTCTTAAATAAGGCAGATTAATTAATGCAGATTTAATATCTAATTACGGTAATACAGTAATATTCTAAATTATATTTGTGATTAAATTGATTAGTAAACATTTTAAAATAAATAATTAATTAGCTATAATAATTAATATATTAAATACAATTTGAATAAATAAATAAATACATAATAATGCAAACAATATATGTAATTTTAAATATTTAGCTACAGTATCATATAACAACTCTTTGTATTTAAGTTAATTGATATTTTAAATTTTAATTTTAAATGTTTGATATACTGTATCTTAATAATAATAATAAAATATAAATATTAATAATTAATTTTATATTTGTAAAAATTAAAACTCAGGTACGAATAGAAAGCTGAATGGCACACATAAAAAGTGTTCGACAAATAGTAGTAATAACAACAATGCAAATAATATGTTGCCATTAACTCCGGACAACAGCAACGGCTCGGAGATGTGCTGCGGGTGTCAGCGACCGATCGCCGATCGCTACATAATGCGAGTTATGGAGCACTCATGGCATGAGTCGTGTCTTCAGTGCACTGTTTGCCAAACACTGTTAACGCAAACCTGTTATATACGCAACAGAAAACTCTACTGTAAATCAGATTACGATAAGTAAGTTCTTGCGATTTATTTTTCCATATATTCTCAATCATATGCTATATTTTGCCTAGCTAAATTAATTTTGATTTTTGCGCTAAGAAATCGGGTTTTTATTTCTTCACTCAAAGCCAATGTAGAAAATGTTAATAAAGTGGAGTCATATAAGCGCATAGAGTACAGAATTTAGACTTGCTAACTCTGAAAATTGGTATAATTTGTTTGTTTGTTATATAATTTAACTTTGCACATGTATGCAAGTTATGAAAATTTAAAACAAAATACTTATTTTTGTTTTGTATTGATTGATCAATAAACAAAAAAATTAGTTGAAACAGTAAATTGTATAAAACTTAATAACAAATTTACAAGTAATTAATTTTATTTGTGGTAATAATAGTGTTTAATTATTATAACGCAATTTCTATAAGCTGCGCTTAATTTTATTTGTGTATTGTAAAAACACAACTATGAAGATATTTTACAGGAATATTGACTAATTTAAAAATTATATAAAATTTTCTAGAGTTTTGACAAATAATTTACATAAAACAAAATTTTATTAATAAAACATAATTTTAAAACTATCCTAATTTAAGTGTCAAGTTAATTTGCGGATTTATAAAAATTAATAAGAATTTCGTTTACTTGAAAATCGTAGCATGCTTGAATATTATTATTTATTTAAAACATTAAATAATTTAACTTTCAATATTTTAAAAATTTATAATTAAAATTGACTAGAATGGTTTTTACTGTATAAAATATATAAACTACAATAATATAAAATTATAATTGTTTTTAAAAATTTAAAAATAAGTAACGTATATAAAGATTAACTTGAAAAACCTTGACAATAGTTCAATATGAATAATTATGTTAAGTCAAATCAAAAAGTGTAATATGTTTAAAATATGGTTTGTTATAAACTTTGTAATTTAAATGAGTTTGTTGGTTTTTTGTTGACAAGTTGTGTAGTATTTGCAATGATTAGTCGAATTTGAGTGAAAAGTCGGTTCGAGTTTAGTATAAATTTGTGCGTTTAGTGTCGAAGTCGAAGGGAATTAATCAAAGCATGTAATCGAATGCTCTGTTCCTAAACGGATAAGCAATGAAGCGCTTCCAGTCTAAGCCATATATGCGTCCAATTGCACAGTATGTTCGAGTCCGGGGGTGACTACGGAGACAGAAAGGCATCCAAAGCTTGCATTAGTTCCACGACTTACTCAACTGATGAAGCGTTAAGGCATATACAGTAGACTTTGCGCCGAACTCTGCCTACGATGCCTTCCCTACCTTCCAGTGCGTTGTGCGTGAAATAGAGGTTCACCTGCAAGTCGGGCACAGGTGGTCCGAGTCAGTCATGCTTTGAATTTATGCTAAAAACTCTTCCGAAAATATTTGTTTGACTTATTTCATCATTTCATATATGAGATGCAATTTGAGCCGAATTTCAATTTTCGGATACAATACGCGAAACACTGAACATATTCTCTCTGTTTCGCTATCAACTGAATGTGCGCTTAAAGTCTGCGCTTTGTTTCCAAGTATTTCATCAATTGAGAGCTTATTCTATGACTGTTTGCAAATTGAATTCTCAAAACAAATAATTTGTGAAATATTTTTAATAAATAGAAAAGAATTTGTTTAAAAAGTGGAGTCGAGAAAGTGGTCGAATACGTTGATTAATAGCTGATTATATTTGATTGGGTCGTAAAAAATATTTCCATCCATAGAAACGATGATAATATGAGTCAACACTATATACTACAGTGCAGTGTCTGCACTGTATTCGTAGTATTTCATACAATTAAAGCAATAGAGATATTACGATATATTCAGTCATAATTTAACTTCAGATCTTGAGTTAATCCGATGCTAACACTTGACTTAAATATAGTTTATATCGGATAACACACCTGCCGGTGCTAAACACTAATACAGACTCATTGTCTGGCCTCCCAAAGAGCGGGCATTAAATTATTCAGAATATATTTGGATCGAAACGACGCAAAAAATTCAAATAATGTTTAAAGCGTTTAAAGCGTACAGAAGCTGACGGGCAGTCGAACCGAGAGTCGGAGTGAGAGTCGGAGTGCACATTGTTAGGGGCCGGGAGTGGATATGGTAGAAGAAAGTAGGAACTGCACGAACTGTATTTGCGTAATAATAATCCGTGACATTGTTTTTAATATTTGAGCCCTGGCCTCCATTCGGTGCTGTACTGTACGCGTATTTGCATTAGAAAGGCAATTGAGCCCTAACTCTGATGGATAGCCAATCCATCCATACACGCATTCACTGCTCTCGGCTGTACTGCCTGTGCCAGTGCACTAAGCAGTGAACAACACGTGTGACAGGGCTGGCACGTGCGGCCAACTATTTTAGGGCTGCGCTCTCTCGCTCTCGATCTCAATATACGAGCCGTAAAAAGGTTTTAGTTTCGCTTCGATTCAAATAAACGCTAATTCTTGGCATACCTTAGAGAACGTGTCGTATAGTCATAGAAAACAAGAACCGAATCATTAAAAAATGAGTTCTCACTTCACTGGCCGTATGGAGAGTGCGGAACAAAATTCGATTCGATTGCTATCTCATTGGTAAACCACATCCAGTCTACCGAACGTCTACGCCGTTGCCGACCATAGGGTCGCCGACGTCTGCAGCTTAGGGTTAGATGAGAGTTGAGATAAGACTCGACTCGATGTTTGATTACGGATTGCTTTCCGAATATAGTTATCACTTTGTTATTAGTTAACCATTTGCTGGCAATCAATCATTTAGTGTTTCGACGCACGAACTAACCCAAACTCACACCGAATTGCACTTCTCATCAATTATTAACATTTCATTTAAATATCTTTTATTGAATATTAAGATATAAACCAAATACTCATAATTGCATTCATATCTATTTTAAAATCTTATCTGCTTATTTTTTGTCGTTAAATTAACTGTAGCATTTTAAATTTATGAGATTAATTTATAAAAATATATTTATTTAACTAAATATTTATGCAGTATTTAAAAATATGTCTTATATATAATACATTTAAGTTATAATAATAAAATTAGTGCTCAGTTTAATCTGTGATGAATTGCTAACTGGGCTAAAATAACGCTTTAAAATAACCTGATTTAGTTACCTTATTATTAAAAAAAATTATTATTATAAATGCATTTAGTTGAAACTTTGTATAGCATAATAACTTAATATATTATTAATGAGAGTTTAAGTAATTTTTACATTAAATTTTGCTGTAACATTTTTTAACAATTAAAAAGAGGAAACAAGTAGAATTTTGCATGTTAATTGTAACTTTGTTTAATTGCATTTTAATAGCAAACTAAACTGTAAAGCTGTATACATTTAACCAGATAGTTTTAATTATTTAAGTTTATATATCTTTAGAAAAGTTATTAAATATAAGAACAATATTTCTTTAATGATAATATTTTTGCAAAACAATATGCATAAATTTAATTATGCATTAATTATGCAGAAACTGCTATAATATTATATTAATTGAAATTTTACCAAATTTAAACTAGTTATTTAATATTGCTAATAAATATATTACAACAATAAAATGATTGAATAATTGATTTGAATTTAGCTGAAAAGCAAATACGAAACAAAATAATGCGAAAAAGTTGGGATAAAACTGAAAGCAATTCATTGATAGATGAGAATTAGAAGTGGTTTTTGGAGAGGATTTGTTATATCGGAGATAAAGCATAAGAGGAGTTATGAAGTTATAGCAGTTATGCAGCGATTTATAGGTTTTTTTAATACGAAAACTGCAAACATGTCAACCGTTTTGTTTGTTCAAAGTTTTGAAGAACAGAATCGAGTGATAGTGTAGAGTCCCTTCACTAGAGAGCGAAATAATGCGTTGCCTATCGAGTGCTTAGAGATTAAGTCATCCTTTGGTGTAGTTGTTGTCGAAGAAAACATTGAGACATCACCAGAAATACTGTTCAAAATGGAAGATAAGTGTGCAGTCGGGAGAGGGACGGGAGGGCAGACGCGAGCGAACGAGAAGAGGATATATGCGCTCTCGAGTGCTCTCATTGAAGCTGTGATTCGAACGGCTCGAACAGAGCTCTAGGATTCGGGCCAACGCTTGGCTTCGGTCTCGATTGTACACTCAAGTACGGCAGCTCTGGTAGCTCTGGTAGCTCTGGCCGTACAGCGTTGGCTCGCCTTCTGCTTGTGTCGAGTGATTGATCGCCAAAAGGCTAAGTAAGCAACAAATTGTGCGCCACTTCTCGATTGTCTGCTTATTCTTCTCGTTCTTAGAGGCAATGCAACAAAAAATGTCTCTTTTTTCTCAAATACTCTCATATATCGCAAAATTGTCTCCACTTTTTGATATTCCACTCATTTCTCCCACGCATTCAGTGCAGTCGTATATATACTGTATATGTGTGCAGTGCATACGACTCGTGCCAGGCCTGGGCTCCGTAGGCACATGCGTTCGGCGCTCTGTTTGCTTATGAGCACAAATGTCAACATAAGATACGAACCATTTTTGGACACAAAGATAAACAAATTTGCACTCAAAGAGTCGTACTTTTACTGCTCTAAACCGTTATATTACATGCTATGCGTCACCCAATCGTTACATTCAACCAAATAATATGCATATTTGGGTCTACAGTACAACTCATTTATTGAATCCCAGTTTTAAATACACAGTTCACTCTTAGTCTCACTCTTTCAGTGTTGTCTCATATTCTCGTCGATGATATAATGTGGCCATACATTCGAAGCTATGTTTGCCAGAAATGCCACTTTTTGGCAATACTCGCTATTTTTACCATTTTTATACAGATCAATCTGTGCATTATTCAATAATTTCCTTTGAGAAAATTTTACATTTAAAAATTAAATAAAAGAAACATTTAAAATTAACTATGCATAAAATTTAGTTATTTAAAGATTGGTTTAAAGAAATGGTTTAAAATTAAAGCAAAGTGTAAATGATTTACCAGTATGTAGTTAATAATAATTAGATAGACCAATGTAGCATTGTAAGTTTGTAAGTACTGATTGAGTACTAATGCGAAAAAATTTTCAAAAACGTTTACAAATAATATGCAAATTGTGTGAAACGCGAATAATAGAAGAGATGATAAAATAAAATGATAATATTTAGTACAAATGGAAGACATGGGGTATTATAGCGCTATCACCAGAAATGAGATGAGAAATAGATGTTATAAAAGAGAAAACGAGTGATCCTGAGGGCGACGCCGGGATTGGCAAACATCCTGTATCTGAGCGAATGAATCGACGCATTCAATCGATTCACAACAGTATTTCGGTTTTAGGCGACTCACGCCGAACAAGCCGTAGACGAGCGCCGAGAAGGCAGGCCGACGGAGGCCGACGAGCTGTGATGTCGAGCGCGAGAGGAAACTCATCGATCAGTCGACGCCCTCAGGATATTACGGGTCTCTTCTCAACGATTAGTGGGATTTGCGAAACCGAGCGCTTATAGACAGCAAAGCGAATGAGTCGTATATTAAAAGTGAATTCAACTGAATTGCACTGAATTGGTGTCACTGATGTAGAAGGTTTAAGCCGACAGTTCAGCTCAGACAGCGACACGTGTCCACACACCGAACCTACTAAACCTCCAGACCTCCACTCCTACACTCATCCAGTCCTACAGTCCCGAAGGATGACTATTATTGCAAAATCTGGTCATTGTTTCCAATGTTTTATTTAAAATTGAGAAGAACTCAAAAACTCATTCCAATCCCACTTTCATACAAACAAACTCTCAATACTGTCTACTAGTGTGTGAACTCACGACTATTGAGTCAATACTTTTCGATTTATATTGAAATACAATTCAAACAAAGGTTTAGATTAAAAAATCAAAACTCAAATAAATGAAATTCAACTAACTTTTAAACTAAATACGTACTTGTTGATATTTTGTTTTATTAAAAACCTATTTATTACTTAAAGAGTAAATATATTTACTAACAAAACTAATAATTCAAATATGATTTTTGATAAACATTCAACTGAAAATTGTAAACGCTAAGTTAACACTATCAATCTAAGTGATTAAAGAAAATTTAAACAGGATAACTTTATAAGAATGCACATAAAAGTATGCAAGATAAAAGTAGTAATATGATCAAGCCAATATATTGAATAGAAATAGCGATTGACACGAATTGGTTCTATACGGTATTGGCTGAAGATGCCTGGATGCGAGTAGAGTACCAGTGCCAGTGCCAGTGGTAGTGCTAGTGCTGCGCGAATGCATATGCGAGTGCGATCGTGAGTGCAAGTGCATGCTTTGGAGGCGAGTGCAGTGTAGTGGATGTGTAGTGAATGTGTAGTGAATGTGCAGGGTGAAAGGCTGGTTAATTGAAATTGATGATAACCTGACTCTGGCTCTAAATAGGCTTTCATTGAAATGGGGATCAACTGCGAAGCCATACGACTGCAGTCTAACCATTGCCATCACTGCCGCTGCAGTAGTGCAGTACGTGTTGATGCCTTCCGCCCCCCGTTTGTACGCCAGCGCCAACCCTAACCCCCTTAGAACCTGCAGGCGAGCAGAAAAGGCAATATCTCTTCGCCTATACTCACGTCTATTGCTAACTCGCGTAGAGTCAGTACATCTCGTTTAGCAATTCTGGTCTGTCGTGTGCTCTGCTCTGCGATATTGGATTTTGTGGCCCAATATATACGACCGCCTGCAGTGTCTACACTGCATACACTGCCTACCAGTGCCTACCAGTGCTTACACTGCTTCTGCTTTTTGCATAGAGACAGTGCATCGCAAGAATTCCAACAATTCCTCTCCTTTTGTACGCCTCTATTGCGCTTTGCTTTGTGTTTCGCAGACAGTTCTCTCTCTTCCCTCTCTTCCCTCTCTCCCCTCTCTTCCACTCTTCCCACTCTTCTCTCTCTCTTCTCATCCATCGAATGGATCGCCGAATAGATCGTCGAATATATGAGCGCAAGAGAGGCAGTGAAAGGCACTCAACACTACTGTGCGTTCGCTTATATTATATGCCATATCATCCTTAGCTTCCATACAGTCATCAAATATATAAAAATACAACTTTGGCTCACATTCTCCTCAATACTACTCTACACTACTCTACACTCGCTTTGCATTCACTTTGTATTCACGTTTGAGCCCTCTTTCTCTCAAACCACTGCTTCTCTGCATTTCTCATCGGCACTACATTGTAGTATTCATTCGTTTCAATATTTAATCCATAGCTAAATTTCAATGCAAAGCACACCCATTGCAGCACATCCAGCACTGCCTCTCCCGTTCCCATTCTCTCGCATTCTCTGCTAACTATATGCCAATTCTCAATCTATAGTCGCATTTACATAAAAATAAGTTTTATCTACAAATAAATGAAAAACATTTAATTTAAAAATAAATAAATAACCCAAACATAGCCAAAGAAGTGCATTGTAATTAAATTCTTAAAAAGGTTTGATACCTGCATTTAAATTCTATAAATTTAGAAATGCTCTATTTTTATAGGAATAAAATTTAAATTTAAATTCTAGTTTAAGAATTTTTTAATTTAATCTATTTTATTCTTATAAGTTGTAACTTCAAACTTTATACTGTTTAAATTATTCTAAAACGTTACAAATAATTTAAAAATATTATTTAATAAATATTGAACTTAATTTTAATGAAATATGTTAAAATATAAAATTACTAATTTTTAATTGTTTAGATTGCTAGTTATAATTAAAAATTAATAATTTGTTTGGTTTAAAATGCTCAATTAAACAAAGCTACCCACTCAGCTTTTTGTGTTAATTAAATCTACTAAATTCTAGTTTAAAATAAAAACGTATATTTACTGAAATTATTTTTATTTTGATATTTTGATAGATATTTGCAAAATTTATTATAATGATAATAATAATTTAGTAAAACAATTAATAAGATTTAGTTAGCAAGATATGTTTTGGCACAATTTACAAAAATTATTATAATTTATTACATAACTGATATTCCTATATAATGATATGCTATCTTTATAATATTAATAATTAACTATTATTAATAAAATTATAAGTTATTAAGTTTATACTTATGAATTTTTAAATTTTACACATAAATCTATTAATTTATTCTATCCTGTACAATTTTACAAATTAGTTATGGTATTAATAACAAATGTTAATTAAAGTTATTCTTATTTCCGTTTTATATAAAGATGTTATCAATTGTGAACTAAGAACTATTCAAAAGATATTAAAATATAAAATGAAAGTCTAATTAAAATTTTATTATTTATTCAGATTTTCTATGTTTGTATTTAACATATTTTATAAGAATTACAATAAGAAATTACTTAAATAATTTGCAAATGAAATAAAATTTAACATTATCATTTTTGAATTTTATATAACATAAATATTAAATTAGCAACATAGTATAAAATAGTTTAAAATAGGCATACTTATTTAATAATAATAAACTAAACTTGACGATAAACTTAAAATAATTATACTGTTAAATAGAATATTTTCAGATAATCTAACTTAAACTAATACTAGAATAACTTGTTATTTGTTTTCTTTATTATTTTATTTAAAAACCCTATCTTTGAGTATTAAGATAAAAACAAAATTTAATTTTAATTATAAAAAATTCGATAAGTTAGTGTATATCGAAATATTTGTTTAAAAATTAATTAGAACAAAATATTTGATATTCAATACCACATGACTTAGTAACTATCATTGATATTTTAATATTAATTAATGTAAAAATCAAGTTAAACAGTATAATTGTTTTTAAAAGTATCAAATTCCCGTTTAATCAAACCATACGGTTAGGAAAATTAGGTTACGTGTAGTTAGAATCGAAATTAATTTAAGAATTCATTTTGTTTTCAATCAATGAGAGTATCGGTGCTATCACTGATTAAATAGTTAATAACTAAAATTTAAATTTTAAAACTTATAATTAACTAAAATTTAATCAAAAAAGTTTAAATTATTTTTAATTGCAACAAAAAGTTTTATTAATAATTAAAAAGTTGATTCACCGATAAATTAATTTTTTGTGTCAACTGTTGTATTGTTTAACCAATAGCCGAGAAATACGCAAACCTTTTGTTAATTGAATCACTGATTAGAAGATTAATCGATATAATGAGCGAAACGACAAATGCAAATAACATTATATCACTTCCAACTCAGTTGTAGATACAATTATCTAAATTTGTGAAATAAGCAAGGTACTAACTGCACTTTTACTCATTTGCCAACAGACTATACGCGGCGAAGTGCACCGGGTGTTTGGAGCCGATTGCGCCGACCGAACTGGTGATGCGAGCACTAGATCATGTGTATCACATCACTTGCTTCGTGTGCGTCGGGTGTGGCCGGCAGTTGCAAAAAGGCGACCAATTCGTTATAAGGGCCGGCAGGTTGTTCTGCAGACCCGACTTCGAGAAGGAGATGGCACTCATCCAGATGGCCAACACTCGCAGTGAAAACAGCGCTCTCTCGGCGAACAGCGGCCAAAGCGTCGCCGCTATTAATGGCAATCCTCAGCGACAGGACGGGCGAAGAGGTCCGAAAAGGCCGCGAACTATACTAACCACTGCTCAGAGGCGAGCCTTTAAGGCCTCGTTTGAAATCAGCCAAAAGCCGTGCCGTAAAGTAGGCTTCGATTACCTCTTTGATTGTCTTAGAGTTGTGTTTGAATTTGTCCATCAATTCAATGAAACCATAGGTGAGAGAGACGTTAGCGAAGGAAACCGGACTCAGCGTACGGATAGTTCAGGTCTGGTTCCAGAACCAACGGGCCAAAGTTAGTACCTGTGCTCCACTATCGATCTATTTAATCACTAACCAATTCCAAAAATTAAGCATACTAATTATTAACTGTGTTAATTAACTAATTATTACGCAACTCAGTTGAAGAAAATCCAACGAAAGCAGCAGCAGATCCAGGCTTCGCAGGCCGGGAGTGAGTCGGGGGGCATACAGAGCCAGTCGAGTGATAAATCGAAAGGTGATAACACACCCTATTCTTTACATAATCACATTGACAGCAATTTAACAGACTCTTCGACCGATTCGCCACAATTCTCATTACCGCCGCTGCACTACATGAGCCATAGCCCCGACGGTAAGCACCCGAACGCAGGCATAGCTATAGTGAGAACCGAATCAAATGAAAGCATTGATTGCATTATAGGATCGTATTATTCGCCACAAGACGACAACTACGCCAAGAGTGAACTGGCGATGGATAGTGAGACCAGTTTAGGCGGTTTAGAAGATGTCCTAATAAACCAAAGCACCGGCGCTGGCGGCAGTGCCGGCGACCAGACGCCCAATTCGCTCCATCACAACGATGTCGTGCATCCGGCGCTGTTCGGCGCGCCGTCGATGACGCCGATCGACAAACTCTATTCAATGCAATCCTCGTATTTCAATTCAGGCGAATGCGAATGTCTCGGTGCACCCAATTAGCCGCTCACACCCGGCCCCTCTTCCGCTCCGATTCCGCTCCTCTTTCGATTGTTTCTTATCAAATAATTTCAAAATTTGTCAAATTATCTGTTCTTAAGGTATTTAAATATATTTATAAATTATGTAAATTACAAACAAATGGAAAATTTTATTCAAATTATAATTATTTGGGTTTATAGTCGGGAATAAACTTATTTGTCTCACATTTTTTTCATACAAAAAGCAAAATCTTTAAAAACAAACTTAAATAATAAAATATATTTGAGGGTTAATAATAAAAGCACAACAAAATTGCATATATGCTTGTTTAAATCAATTAATTTGTTTTTAACAAACGTGTCATTTGTTTGAAAAAAATTGACACGTTTTCTGAAAAATATGCTTTTTTAAAGAAAATAAAAAAACAGATAATATATAATATTTTTGGCATAATATTAGTCTAAATGACAAACATTATTGATTTCAACGAAATATAGAGCACTTGTATTGCTTTCGTGCGTCGACTGCATATCGGCCTCTCCTCTCCTCCTCTCCTCTCGAACTCGTCTCCACAACACAGTTGTCGTGTCTGATGGCAGCGTTAAGACAATCCATCTTTAATGTCAAAAAGGGTTGGCATCTGTTTCCTATCCAATCGGTTATAATAATTTGATTGGCGATGAAAAGTCATTGTCGTTAACATAACAAATAAATTTAAATTCAAAATTTCAATTCAAAGCAATGTTTGCATTTGCACTCAAGAATTCTACAGTTTCGTAGACATCAGTCAATTTTTGTTTGAAAAAATATAAATTAATACTTATCATTTACTAATAATGTTGCGTAGGCCATTTAACTGTTACTTTTATTAAGATTATATTAATAGTTATGCTTTTGCAATCTATTGAAAAGTAAACAGTTATGCGAAAATATTTGCAGAAATAAAAACTAAACTTATTAACAAAACTTATATGCTATAATATATAATAGCTAGAATATGCTAGAATACTAGAATTTTTGAGCTCGAAGGTAAAAAAATTGTAGTAAAAATTGTAAGAAAATTTGCAATAGTTTATAATTCAAAACGTTTTTGACTTTTCAAGAAAATAAAATTTATATTTTAAAACCATTAGCAAACATATTAAAAAAATTCTAATTAACTAAATTATTAATAATAAACGTTAAATAATTAAAACTTAATAGTTTAAATACAATATATAATATATAGAATAGACCTAAAATAATGCATTGTTTATAGAATATCTTGAATATAACAGTAAATTTGAATTTAAAATATAAATTATTATTTTATTTTTTAAATAATTTTTTTGATACAAACTAGCAAGCTTAAAAACTAAAGCTTAAGCTGCGTTTAATCTGAGCTAAACTCAAAAGTTAGTTTAGTGTTGGAGACAATAAACTGCGTTTTTGTCACATAAACAGTGATTAAAACAAAACGAGTTTCAGTCGATGTTCTTGAACTGAATTCTAGACATTAAGCATAGCTTTTATTGCCTGAATATAAAGCTTTTATCCACAAAACACACCTGTTTTGCACGAATTTGTTCGCTTCTCTCATCCCATTTATTTGTGTTTTTGTTGAATATAGACCAGAATAAGCATTGAAATTGATAATAAATTTCACCTTCCTTCACGTTAATTACTAAATCTTTTAAATAATACAACAGAAATGTGCAAAAGGTGTAGAATCTATAATCTTTCATATTATCGAGATTTGGCAAATTGCTCAGTATTTTAGTTCACGACAAACATGCGAACATTAATATTAATCTAAAATCATGGTAATGTTTAAGTAAAATTATAATCTTAAAAAGACAGTTAGAAACATTTCTTAAAACTCGCTATTTATTAAAATTAAATAAAGTGGTAGAAGTAAATATTTCCATTAATTTACTTCTTATCTATTTGATTAATCTTGCAACACTTGTACGCTTAGCTTATTTTATAATTTAAATGTATTAATTATAAAAGCAAAAATCAAAATCAATTTGTACGGCAGCGTGATCATGAGAGACGGAAAAGACAAAAATTGTATATTGATAAAATCAAATGTAAATCCGATGCAACGCATTATTCTGTAGGAAAACTCTGTTTTCAATATAAATTGTGTCGAGACTTGAGTCACAAAAATCGGAGGTTTTGTCAAAGAGAAGGACAAAACATAAATATAACATAAGTCGTGAGATTTGATGTTAAAGTCGAGTCGAAATATATATATATATGAAAAGCCTTTCCAGTGTTTCAGTGCATGTGTTGCGTCGTTTGCATCGTTATATCAATCTAGAGTTCCCCGTTCTCTCGCTGCTCTCTCTCTGCTCTCTCTGCTCCCTGTGCTCACTGCTCGCTGTGCTGGAGCGCTGCGTTGCTCTTTCTCTCTCCGGCAACTCTACTCGTTGGCGTGGAGGACCGGCACAGCTGGTACGGCGGGGATTGGCTGGGCTCAGGTAGACTCAGGCGAAGTGAGACTGTTGTGTCGGCAACAGCTTTCTCTGTTCGGAAATAAATGAAGTGAAACAGTGAGCATAATGTCTGTGCGATTCAGCTTTTGGGTCAGCACTGAGCACTGCCACCGCTCCAGCAGTCTCTGCTCACGACTAGTCTTCCAGCAAATCGTTTTCGAATGTATATAAACTTAAACCAGAACTGGATTTTCGCAAAAACGGATTAGAGAACAGCGAATAGAGCATAGATTCGAAGAGAGAATGACTCGAATTATGAAAATATAATTCAATCGTAAAGTCAGAGCTAATCGAATATAAACTGACTTTCGATTGACTCGGAGTTTCAATTGTAGACATCGTTACGAAATCTGTTTGTCCGCTATTAGACGATTCCATCACACATTTGTCATTTACCAAGTTTGAATTTGAACTGATAATTGATTCCGGATCACTATTAACTAAATGTCGTCGCAGTAGCCGTGGTAATTTAAGGGCACATATACAGTGTACTTTGTAGATAGGAAGGCTGGGATTGCGGTATGGCTGGTGTGGTAGGAATGGATAGATAGGGATAATATCAAAGGTTAATCCGCACTAAACTATATGAATGCGTTTCCTCTCGTTTCAAATGAGAGCCTTTAGCCATAAATGGGTGGAATCGCGATGTCATCAAAGTCTCAGTAATTCTATTACATCTAAAATATATATCGATATATACTCGTGAATAGTGTCACTGCTTTAGTGGCTTTTGGGCGCTGCGTCTCATTGCGTTTCGCTAGTCTTGAGCGCACATTACCGAACAGTACTGTTCCGTTAGTATCGCATAAAAGAGATGATTATGTCTTTTGATGGAAAATCATTGGCGCGACAGCAGGGAGTCTGAAGACGAACCGTTCGACAAACAGTTGACTCGAATTGACTCGAATCGAGTCGATCGGAGCACCGGCTTATTGCTGGCCTTATGCGCCCATTCGAGCAGTTTTAGCGCTGTTAGGCATATAAAACAGCACTCCTTTCCTACCATTATATGTATTCTCGTAACACATTTCCCGAATCGACAATAGATGAGCCGCTCATCAAAACTATATCATAAAACCTGCGATCAGTTCGTCAATCGCTGCGAAACATCGAATCGACGCTAAACTAAACGATAGTTCAATGGAGTAGTCGCACAGGCAGTGCACTCGGCTCCAGTCGAGCCGTGCACGAGCCTTGTGCGCGAGTCTGTCGGTGCCAGCGCCGTATCAGCGCCTGTATCAGCACCAGTACGAGCATCAGTGCCAGTGCTCCGTTGTTTGCCAGAGCAGTAAAACACAAACATAATATCGTCTGATATTCTATATTTACATTCTTCTCGTCGGTTGTGTAAGACTACGATCAGAGCATCGCTTTGTTTGCACTTCTTCTCCAACTCTTCACACTTCGACTCCAATACTCAAGTGTTGACTACAAAAGCAAAAATCAATTTCTTTTCTCCATTTGAATATAAAATTCTATTTATTAGTTATTAGATTGCAATCAATGAATTCAATGCAATTTACGAATCGAATGCATATTAGTTTAGTTTTAATTGTTTAGTAAATTAGTTCCATGCATAAATATTGATAAATTACATTAAATTCAATAATGTAACATTAAACATGAAATTCTATTTAAACTATAATATAATTAAACTAAACTAAACTAAACTAAAAACTAAAAAAAACTGCCTATTAGTATTAAGACAGGTATTAAGTATTTAATTAGTTAAAATTAAATTTTACAAAAACCTTGATAATTATAATAAATCAATAATAATTAAGCAAAATATTATTTATAAAATTACTTAAATTACCCAAAATTATTCAATATATTTTGGTAATTTAAACATACACTTATAAATAAAATTATACATTATGCCCAACATTTTTAAACAAATAATTTACCTAAAATGTGTGAGAATTTACGTTTAACTATGTTTTAACATGATTGTATTAAAATTTATATAGATTTAATTTATAATTTATTGCTTAAAAATTTAAAAATCAAATTACAAATTAAATATAGTTTAAAATCTAAATTTATAAAATGTTTATTAAATAATTAAAATCAATTATTCAAAAAAAAAAAAGAAAGTTATTAAAACATTTTAAAATGTGCTATGCTAATTACAGTATTATAATTCCAATTATTAAATTATTAAAAATTAATTTTATTATTTGATATTGTTTATAGTAAATTTTTATATTATTTATAAAAAATAAAATAGCTTGGTTGAATTATTAAGAAATTATAGGATACAGTTATACTCTAGTAACTTATTATTTCAAACTAAAGCAGTCCTGACATCTATAGTCATAGCTTAATAAACCCTTAAATTACATGAATATTCTGTGTTAAGTAGATTCTTAAAATATTAACTTTTATCAAATGTTCATAAACTTTTATAATTAATAAATGGTAAAATTAATGGTCTTGATAAATAAACTTTATAAAAATTAACAAACGCTTTATTTTGTATTTTATCATATATGACTATGAATATATATAAATTTAAGCTAAATATATATAAATCTATAATATGATATATAAAAATACATTTTTGTAATAAAGTAATTAATTATATATAAATCTATGTTAGGGGAAAGTTACAAACTTCCATTTAAAAATAAATTTCTTGTAATTTATATTGCTAATTTTACGATAAATAATCTAAAATACTAATTTTAATTTTGTTTATACATACACTATTTCCAGAGAGTAGCACAGTCACCTAAACCCGATTTTCTCAGAAATATTTTAATTTAATTTGCTCAGAATTCACCCAGGCAACTTTAGGCCAGAGCAATTTTAAATTTGTTAATATTTTTACTTATTAAATATAAACTATTCTAAAGAAATTAATGTATAAAATTTTTAGATCTGCGTTTTTTAAAATAATCCTATTAAATTCACCATCAATTTATAGCTACATTACAATATTTTCAATTTTAAAGCATGTTATTTTATTTTATAAATGCAGTCACCGATCAGTTGTATTAACTAATCAATTTTATCAACTGATTTTGAAAACCAAACATGGTTGTTACAACTTATCGGTGACTGTATTTAAAACTAAATTGTAAAAATTAGTAACTATATATTTACAATATTTTCTAATGCAACACACGAGTTTTAATAATTATTTTTAAAGAAATGAACATATTTAAAAAATCGCCCAACCAGTATTCAAGAAAATCGGGTTTAGATGACCATGCTACATTATTTTTTGGAAATAGTAAATCTTTAACATGCAATAGACAACGTTAGCAAATTAATTTAAATTTACAATTACATTTCACATTAACATTTATCTCAATTAATTAATTCTAAATTTAAGTTAAACATGCTACATAAACCATGTTAATTAATTAAAAACAAAATTTTATAAATAGTTTTGATTGTCTATTTTAATAATTTTGTTTTTATTTTTTTAATTTTAATTTAATTAATTTCTAATTTTAATGTTTGGCTAACAATTTCCCAATTATAAAATATCTCAGTTAAAAACAAGCATTCGCTATTCCAAAATATTGCTAAAATCAAACTATTTGCTACGACCTATCAATATTGTGAATAAAATTTAATTTTAAATCATAATGATAACTTTAACTAAATAATGAAATTAAAATACAATGTTCAATCCTCGACATTACGATCTGGGATTTTTTTGAAGATTCAGATTCAGGTCTTTAAAACAAAAATTCAGATTAAAAATTGTTTTTATAAAGACATTTAGAATACAATCTTGCTCAGCTTTACCTGAAATTTTAGCACTTAGAATTACCGGTAGTTACGAAATAATATCTGTTAAAACTTTGACTTTAAATAAAGTATATATATTGATATTTTCTAGACATGTTTGACTATGCCAGTTTTAAAGAGCTCTTGGTCAGAAATATT